>CATIWF010079490.1:0-13090 GCA_949630135.1 Balakata baccata | reverse complement strand
TACACCTACGCAAATCTTATATGTATGGTATATGTAAAGTATATGTAAGATTTATTATCTAATTTTTTAAGACAGTGTATGAATTGTAAAAATTCTGCAATTGTATTTTTAAAATATCTTAATTTTTATATCTTGGTTATATGAAAGTTATATGTATGTTAATTTTTGAATTTCAAAAATCAAAACCAATAAAAATGTGACTAAAGGTTGTATTTTTCAATTACAGTCAAATTTGTAATAAAAATAAAAAGAATATATGAATTATATTACAGTTATATATTGCAGTGTAATTTCTTATTATTAGTCGGTTATATGCTACTATTATTATCACTATTCAAACATAATTGGCATGCATACAATTCGAAAAAGAGAATGTATACCCATAAATAAAATTTAAGCATCCATTTGAATGAAAAAAATTTCAAATCCATTAGAATGGATTTACTTTGAAAATTATGACTATACAAAATATTCAAATCAAGTGAACTAAAGGTTGACATAGTCAGGCCACCTCCAATCCAAATGAAAACAATAGCACAACAAAACCATATGGACGTATACCAAACCAAGAAAACACCAGGTCCGAAGTCATTTTCAAGTCAATTTTGCAATATTAGAAAACTTAAACATGAAAAAGACCAAAAAACCTAATAACGTTATTGCAAATGACAACATTTTGACAGCATGAACAGTCAGGGCATTGCAAAGGTGGAAGATGAACTCATGTAGGTTATATGTTTATGAACTCATCCATATTTCAACAAACTGATAGGGAGAACAAAGTGTGGTTTATCAGCAAAGCAAAGAGTCTAGGTAAATTACATCATCTTTCAATTCCTATTTTCCTATATTATCAACCGGACTATATTTCCCTGCAAACTCTAACGTTCTAAACAATAGCATTACCAATGTTATATATGGCACCAAAATTTGATACATCAACCACATCAAAAATTTTGATAATAACTCCGGTCTACTAGCATTATGAACACATCATATTATGACCATCCTGAAGAATTCAATTGCCGGTTGTTCTGATTTCATTATCTGAAATGATGGTGGCAAAAAATGGTCTCTTCTACAGCTACAGTCTTTCAACTTAGCTTTTGTCCACTCTACTTCTATCCACTGAAATGTTTGAATCCAACGTTGAAAGATTATGGGGCATTGACATTCCTCCGACACCACAATTTCTGTAATTAAAGAATAAAACAAACATCTTAACATCCCAAATTTGATTGAAAAAAAAAAAAAAGGAAACATATTTGCACTTTGCATTTGTACAAGTGCTTTGAATCACAAACAAACAACACCATAAACCCAAATTACATGAAACAGAAAATTCTAACCCATTTAACCTTAGATCTACACACAGATATGTATTTTATACACAAGAGAAAGACAAAGCATTTATACATACAATCGCTGGAGGGGACAAGGGCTGGGCCATCTCCATTACCACCACTAGAAGCACCGTCAACGAGATGTCAATGCCAAGGCGTATGATTCATACCACAACAAAAAATGTCAAATCTTATAATTGTATTTCCAATTCCATTCAAAAAGAAAAACAAATTCCAGAGTTGGAACTTGAACTCAATTCATGTACTTTCTTCATTTCTTGTTTTACCATTTCCCGCAAATTTTATCAAAACAAGTTACTAAAATCCAAAAAAAAAAAAAAAAAAGACGGAAACGAGAAGAGAAATATTTACAGAAATTTGATAAAAATAAATCAAGAGCCAAATCCATAGATCTCAATTGTTGGTAAAAATATAAAATATACCCACCGTGTTTTATGCTGATAAGGAAGTCTATCCACTTCGAGCAAAGTGACAATTTCTTTGTCAGATTCAGAAGCTCTCTCAAATTGAATCTTGATTTTGAAATCCACTCAAGAGACATCCCTTAACTCACCTCCTCGCTTAAAGAACACAGAGATTCAAAAAGGTGACGATACAGAAGATTGCCTAATTGAAAAAAATGACACCGAACTTAAGAGAGCTTCTAAATGTGGGATTTAAAAAAGTTTTAAATGCAAAAAGTTAGGAAGAGAATCAAAATATGCTGGATGGATGCGAAAAATAAGCAAACCTAATAATTGATGAAAGAGAGTTGGGATTATTATATTATAGCTGGTTTTTTAGATAAATATTGTTTTAGGAAGACGCTATTTATTGGTTTAATGAAAGTTGGGAAATTTGTGAGATACTGTCTACAAAAGCGCCATGTGGGGTAATTTTCTCTTGAATGGAAACGTATTAAAGTCCAAACATCCATTTTTACCATAATTTTCTGGCCTAAACATTACCACAAAAGATTCTTTTCTCTCTTTTTTTTTTTTTTTTTTAACAATAATATAAAAATTAACATGGCCATTTATATTGTAGGCAATGTTTAAGAAATCCCAACATGCTGAATGGCTTTTCAAGTTAAAATTCTACTATATATTTTTTTACAATTACTAATATTTACATAATTTATATAAAGTCAGTCTTACATCTGCACTCATCTTAAATAAAAATACGAAGAATTATCTCAAATTTTATCTACTAATATATACATCAGCGCACTACAGATGGCTTATTGGGATCAAGCAAAAATACAAAATATAATGTCCATTAAAGATGGAACTTAAAGAGATCAAATTCTATCTATTACCGCAGATGGCATTACAATCCAGAATAGTGGCTACGCAAGGCAAACATTTAAAACATTACAAATTTAGCAACAGATACCAGAAAAAACGACAATATATCCTTCAATCCTACGAGCTTGCACAAAAAGAAAACTGGGAATATCAGTCATTTAGAGCTGTGATAACATACTAGTTTGGCATGCGCCAAAATTCATACTTATAGATCAAACCAAAAGAGAACCAAACCGAAAAACATCAGAGCTAAAGGCATTGTGCTCACCTCATCGAACTTGCCATCAAAGTACAAGAGCATATTACAGCAAACTTCCACTCAGTTCTCAAACTCTCGGGAAACTGACCTCTCTGAACGCCGATAATCGTGCTCTCTTTCATGTGATTCAGATGCTCTGCGTTCATAATGATAATCATCCTCATCTATTCGATCATACCGATCATGATCGTGGTCAGGATATTGATCATAGCGGTCATGGTCACCTCGAACATCCATCTGATCATATTCTCCCCTACTTCTATGATGGTCATAGTGATCATAGCCTGGATCATGATCTCCATCTTGCTTCCTATGCCCCTGGTCAGGTTGTTCATACCAACCATGGTCATCCTCTGGCTCATGATCATAGTCCCTATCAGCACGTCGATCCCTTTCATGCTTCAACTCAACACGGTCATAATCGGATTCTCCATCATGTGAACGCCCACGTTCATGGTCACCAGCATCATAATCCCTCTCTCTATCCCGTGGCCGATCACGATCATGTTCACGACCACGGTCTCTGTCACGATCACGACCACGTTCCCGACCTCGATCACGATCACGTGCACGGTCCCGGTCACGATCTCGGTCCCGTCCCCGTTCTCTCTCCCTCTCCCGGTCTCTTTCCCTATCACGATCTCTGTGGTGCCTATCTTCTCTATGGTCACGCTCCCTTGGCTTGTCATGGGAGCGTTCTCGAGATCTCTCCTGCTCCCTATCTCTTTCCCTTGGCTTTTCACGTGATTTTTCCCTGTCCCTGATATGTAATATACAGCAAAACATCAATCAAATACACATTATACTACATACCAACAATCAAATACACATTATACTACATACCAATAATCAAATACACATTATACTACATACCAATAAACTATCAAACAACAGACTTTGCAAAAACTTTCATGGTTACATTTCACAAAACGAATTATAAATTTCCAAGGAAAACAACCTAAACAAGCAATAACAGTAAAAATGAAGAGCAGAATATTGGGGGGGAAAAGGAGGGATTCTAACCGTTCGCTATGACGATCTTCTCTTACCCTCGGCTCCTCAGAACGAGATGATCCTCCAGATGGTTGTACCTCTCTGATGAAAAAAAAGAACGTCAAGTTTTGCTAGAGCAATAATTTATTAGATTCCAAGCCAAAGTGCAAAATTAATACAACTCATGCTCCAAGATAAATTAGAGAGAACAGAAATGACAATTATTCCACAAATAGGCATGGAGCTTAAGCATCAACAAGTGCAATGTCTATGTCACCACTGTCATAAATCAAAGAAATTACCTCCCAGAATACCTCTGGTTAACTTCTTCACCCCCCACTCGTGTGGTTCCAAGTCCACCACCTAGTCTGCGAGGTCGCCAATTTGGAACAGTCCTTCCCCGCTCAACATCCACAAGTACCCTTCTGCCATCAATCTTCCTCCCATCAGCTTGCTTATATGCAGCTGGACATGCATTATGAGCAGGGTTAGAAAAAAGGTAAAAGTACATCATTCGATTGATAAAATAAAGCATAAAATCAAATCAAACCTTTCATGTCCCGAGTATGCATGTACTCAATGAAAGCATAACCTCTAGGTTTATTTGTCACTTTATCAGTTATAAGTCGGACCTGCAAAGTTCAAAATAGAAAAATAAATAAAGAGCATAAAAGGTTCAGAGTTCTTATTTCTTCAAACATATCCATAATAAAAATGGCTATTTGTCTATAGAACTAAATGGCAAGTAAAATAGCAAAACCTAAATGGCACGGCAGAAAGGCAATATGCCTCGTTAGCCGTGCTCACCTTTTAATTATAGAGCTCCCAATTGCGTGATGCATCACCACCAGTGCTAGAGTTGCGGAAAAAACTGATATTTCATTGCATATTTACCAATTCTTGAACAGACTTACATACCCTTACCAGGGAATAAATGTTTTAAATAAGAAAATAAAAAAATAGGAAATACCAGAACATCTTCTCAACAGCTGATATGTTTTGATATCCTTTGAATCCAAAAATAAAATTTTTAGTAGCAGGGAAACGCATTACAAAAAACTCAAATAAAGAGAGAAGAGATGCTAATACTCCCGACATGTTTTACCCAGTTCAGGGGACAGAACAAATGGCAGTCTCCTTTTCTTGCTTGAAAATAACAGCCAAAAGGCACAAGTGTATCACTGCTCTGCTCAACTTAATTCCACCTTTTCCAGCAGGATGAAGCACATCAATGGAATTGAATGGTAAGAAAAAGGGGAAGCACATTTTCCATTTATTGTTAACAGCCCCCTTACCACGGATCTCTTAGCATGAAGGCCCTTAAGCTAAAATAACACCTAGAAATGGAACACCCCATCCCACGATGATTTCTAAACCAAACTAAATTTAAAGCAGAGTTACTAAAGAATCAGCGGCAGAAACTCATGCCTTTTTACCAGTAAATAGGAAGTAATACCTGTGCTATTATTTGCATACTCCACCGAAGATACTATAGATGGGGAAGATGCTCAACATTCTTTCATTCATATAAATGCCAGATATAAAATGTATCATGCATGACAAGCTAAACTTACCACCAACACAGAACTTTTCAAACTGTGATGCTCTACAATATTCAAGTTCGACTAAACAAATTTCAAACAGATTTACCAGGCAGTGAAAGCTTAAATACTGAATATTTATAGCTTCATATTAATATAACAAATAAGACATGAGATTGAAGAAATTTTGGTGCCATAAAAATTTGAAGTTCATTTAGAAAATGGGTAAAAAAAAACATGAACTCTAAAATTTTCAAAACTAGAAACTTGTAAAGGGAATAAAAACAAAAATTTCCTTGTGGAACATTTAAGTAATGCTGCTGCATAATTTCTTACCAAAGCCGTTCAGGCATACTCGAAAATACCTACCCGTTTTATTGGTCCATAGGACTCAAACTCCCTTTTAATTTTATTCTCTGATGTCTCATAATTCTGCAAGAAGACAGCAAGAACTAATGAGTCATCCCACAGTATTTTTTGTACACCTTAAAATTGATAAAGAATGACGAAATTGATCTTACAAGCCTGGCAACAAACAATGTCTTGTATGGATCTCCTGAAATATTTGGGTCACTATTTGGATCATCTGAAAATCACAAGGAAAAAAATATTAAATATCCAGTTCTCAAATTGGTTATGGCAAGAAAAGAAATCTCACATTTCTGAAGCTCTTCAGCAGCCTTTTCTGCCCCCTTCTCTAGTCGCAGCTGGTGAATTCTTGCCTTCCGTTGTGCCTGTATACATAAAAAGACATAAACAAGTTATGGAAATTTAAACCAGGTCATTAGACACTAAAGAAGAAGAAGAAGAACAAGTGTCACATTTAACGAGTCAAATAACTTGGGTATTAAAATACATTCCACTAACTTGAAGATATGCAGAGAAGAATTGGTACTATCTTATGACTAAAATGCAACTAGTACTATTCATGCTTGTATGATTTACTATATGTGTAGAAATAACATTGGAAAGCAGAATTAGCACAACTTTAGTGTCCATGTGAAATCCAAGCTTTTTTTTGGTTTTTCGTTATCACTGTGCAATACCAAGAATTTGTATCAATGAAAATGTGTTACTTGAAAAAGTAAATCCATCTCTTCTGGTTTCCCTTGTTGTGGTACACTGTTTTTTATGTGTAAAATAAAACAAAGCCAAAAAAAAAAACAATAGCTCTAGCGACAAGATTTAACAACAATTATCAAAAACCAAGAAACATACTCTAGACACCCATAAGTTTTATTCCAATAAAAAAGGGTATTTATGTTGATTGTTGCTAAACTTACATCACCATAACAAATTGATCAAGCCTTTCCAATAAATTAAATCAAACCAAATATTAAATCCTACCACCAGAAAAATGATATAGAAACCTAAGAAGGCCAAAAGTGTCTCTTTCGTTGTCAACAAGAAAATTCAATGCACACTTTGCTTATATAAAGCTTATCTCTTTCCATATGAAATACACCAATTAACGATCTCTTATCAAATAATTACATAACAGAATTATATATAAACACTGAATTCAAGACCAACTGGATAGATATAACCATCTCGAGTTCTTCATTCATACGATCAACAGCAAATTATGCATTTCTGTTCATTAGATATACAATTAATTTTCTACACAGTGATCAACAAACAAAAATATGCTCACATTTTTGCATCATTTCAACAAGCAAATAATATACAGTTAATTAAACATCCATAAAAGGAATGTATGCAAGAATAGGATTTGGAGAGGCAGCGTATTTAATCAATGGGGAACCTACAGGTGTTTCAACTTCTGGGACTGGTGGAGCGTACTCAGGATCCCCAGGCTCAGCAAAGTGACTCACAAACTGAGCCATGCCTGAAACGGAAAACAACAGTTAGCTCTAATCAATAAAAATAAACAAAAGAGAACATCTTATATCAGAAATCAAGAAAAATGCACCAAATAAACCAAAATAAAGGAATACCAGTATATTGTGGGCATTTTCTCTTCTCTGG
The DNA here is from genome assembly GCA_949630135.1 of Balakata baccata. Lineage (NCBI taxonomy): Eukaryota > Viridiplantae > Streptophyta > Magnoliopsida > Malpighiales > Euphorbiaceae > Balakata > Balakata baccata. The sequence goes on along the minus strand of CATIWF010079490.1, from coordinate 5,658 downwards.
AGGGGGTTTATATTCCAGCGGATGTCGAGGCTCAAAGAGCTTCAACAGATTAGCTGTTAAACCAGTCGGGTGGCTTTGCCCAATCTGTAAAATCAATTAAGAAAACAAAAATACAATCATAAGAAATTAAGTACCAAATCAATTAAAAGCGCAAACACATAACCAAAACATCATCCAGCAAAGAAAAAAACAGTAAGTGAAAACATAGAGTTAGCTATTTGAAAGACCTCGACGAAGGAAAATATCAGAATGAAATATGTAAAAATTAAGAAAAAGGACGAACCAGTTTGAGCTGGAGAACGTTGGCGCGGTTCTGGACCTTGGTGGTGCCACGACCGGCAGCGTTTTGATTACGCATGAAGGCATCATTGTAGTCCCCCATGGTGATAAGATCGGAGCTCTACTAGGGTTTGAGTTGTTTGGAGAGAAATAAGAGATCAGCGAAGCGAAATAACAAAACATAAACGATAACTATATTAGGATTTCGGATCTGGTATATGCAACTTGACTAATATCCAGATCCAATGGAGCACCATACGGTTTGCGGCAAGAGAGTTCTAGAATATTGGGCTGGGCCGGACCATGTAATTTTTCTAGAAGATTTTACGTGAATTACTAACATTTAATTTTTTTTTTTTTTAAGATTATTACTAGTCTTGTATTTTTTTAAGAGAAATACTATGGTAGTGTCCTGGTTAACCGACCCAGTGAATCCTTCTATAGCACAGATCATTTTTGTAGCTGGAGACTGCACATGAAAAATATGTAACCTCCTTCAGATTCTAGACCTAGCAATGGTTTGTGCATCTGTCATCAACTTAAAATATTGAGCATAAAATATGGGAGGCTGAGTGTCAAAGTAATTTGGGATGCCTATTCCTAATTCAGAAGGAATTTCTAAAGTATACTTGAAGTATTTTCGAGAAATTTCTAAAATATTTTCAACGTATACTCAAGATATTTTCAAAGAATTTCTAATGTATTCCCAATGAATTTCTAAAAAATTCTCAATATATTTTCAAGATATACCGGAAATATATCGAATGAATACTTTTTGATATATTTTTGGGTGATTTTTTGAGTTTAGATAATTTTTATATTATTTTTTATGTGCTTTTGATAGTTTAAAAAAAAAACTTTGAGTTAAAGTAATATTGTAATATTTTTTATTTTTTATTTTTTTACATTTTTGAAAAATTCTCATTTTTCTAATAATTTCCGGTCTCAGCTTATTATTATTATTATTATTATTATTATTATTAGTCAAGTACTAAGAAAGATAATAAATTCAAGCAAAGGGTTAAAGGGGCAATTTACATTTGCATACAAAAAGGTTTATCTTTCTAAGTTAGTTGAATTCAAACTTGTGAGTTAACTTCAATACCTCCTTTTTAATTTAATCTATAACTCTATTGGGCACCTTACTTATGAAATCAAAACTAACTGTTTCCAAATCATATTTACAATTAGATTTTGAAAATTATTCATTATATTCCCAACTCAAAATTGAGATCCATACATTATAATGTTATAGACAATTCTACATCAGAAGTTCAAAGAATAAAATAAAGACTTACAATTATAATAGAGTTCCATTTATACTGGTTCAAGTCATTTTTAAGAAGAGAAAAAAAAATACAATTATCAAGTTCGACTTTCCAAAAAACAACAATCTTGACAAAGTTTAATGCGAGAAGTGACAACTGCCCATATTGCTGACACTGATTCTAAAATATTTTATACAGAGAACTCAGATGCAAATAAACTGTTATGTAATAGCAAGTTAAAAAAGTGACAAATGAAGTACATAATCGTTATTATTATTGTGATTTTTGCGAACAAAATATTAAAAAAGAGAAAATCAGATGCAATGCCTTGATGGCCTGTGAAATATAAACCGTTTTCAGCCTTGGAATTCAGGATCAAATGTATATATGGTAATTGGACTTCGCACACTGTGAATTCCATCAGACCACACCAACGGAGCGTATACATTACTTAAATCTGGGAGGCCTGGTCCTTCCACAGTCACCACAAAAGATTTCTTCTGATGCAATGATTTGAATTTAAGAACGGTAGGGCGTACTTGGATCGTAATCCGATCGTCCGGTGTGATTTCTACCTTGTATGTGGAGTTAGCCAAACCAACATTTGTGACAGTTCTATGAAACTTGTATATAAAGGCTGAATTTGGTGAGGGATTAAATGATATTGCAGGGTAGTTAAAATCTAACGGCAGCACTCTGTCGAAGCCACCAAGACAAGTGCCATTATCACCAGTGATGTGTGTGAGCGAATCTGAAGTAAAGCCCAGGCCGCATAGAAGTTGGATGTAATCTTCCTTGTCAGCATCATATACAAGTCCAGGATTTGCAGCTTTTAATGGATCAATATGTCCAGACCCAATAGCATAACTGCTTCCAATTGGCGTGGAAAATGTTATAGGACGTGCTGCACACCAATAAAAATTAGATTTAGGCACGGAAAACAAACAAATACCATTAGATAATATGGTGGAGCAAGGGCATACCAGTTGTCATAATAGCAGATTTGATAGCTGAAGGAGACCAGTCAGGATGAACTGATCTAACATAGGCAGCTAAGCCAGCAGCATGGGGACAGGCCATGGAGGTACCTGATACAATGGTGTAGTGAACTTTCCTGTTATCTAGTGGTCGACCTGAAGGTGAAGCAATAGGTGAATACGCTCCCAAGATACTAACGCCTGGGGCGATCACATCTGGCTGCAATGCATTTTGGCACAATAGAATAGGAGAAGCATTAGATGAAAATGAAAGAAGACTGTAAGTTACTGATAACTAATACCTTCATAATCTCCGGGATAATGTCGTTAGGCCCACATGAAGAGAAGGAAGCAAGAACTGGAGCTTTAAAATCTCTGAGAAGTTCACTCCGCGATATCTTTGCCATAGGACTTCTGCATAATAATATAATTGTTTTAAATCCTGCAAAGTGATAGAGGAATTGGAGAGAGAAAGAGAGAGAGTTCTAGAAATACTTACTTTGTTAAGTTGACATAGCCTTCCACCATGAACAGCTGCTGAACACTAATTGCTGATGCAGGTAAGGGGACAACAGATGGAACATCATCCAAAGTCTTATAAAATATTGCACCCAAAGCACCAGCTTTATAAGCCTCATCAACTCCATCAATCGAACTGCATACCAAAATCTTTCCCTTCACCAAGTTTCTATCTACACATCCCTTCACACAGTCCCTAAAATCCAGCAAGAAATTGAGAAATCCTCCTTTCATGGTAATGGAAAAAGAATAAAGAAACAAGTCAAAGTTTGAGACAATTGTGCCAATGAACCTACTGAGCATCACGTTCAGAGCATTGACGGGAAGTGTCTTTTCCATATACTAGAGGTAACATTGTTCCATTCAAAGTAAAAGAGTTGATAGTCAGTCCCTAATCATGTAAAAAGAGGAATTAAAATTCTAACAGGAAGTACAATCTGATGATATCAATGATAGACATACACAAAAGCAGTTAGAAAAAACAACACGAGTCATACATACCATTATTACGGATCCATTACCAAGGAAAACATTGTTAACAAACTTGCGGTCTATGCTACTTGCTCCAACAGTAAGCAGCCATGGAGCTGTGCTTGACACTGCAAAAAGAGCTCCACAACCTCCATTTCCTGCAGCTTGTATTGTAAGTATTCCTTTCACCAGGGCATGAAAAGATCCAATTGAAATTACATCATGGTCCAAATCATCTTGAAAATCTGGTCCTAGTGATATTGTCAAAATGTCAACTCCATCAGCTATAGCATCATCAAAAGCAGCTAAGATGTTAGCTGTAGGACAGCCTCCAACAGGATCACAGACTTTATAGACAGCAATCCTTGCCGAGGGAACTCCTCCTCTTGCTGTACCCTCTGCTAGTCCATAGAAACCAGCATTCTTTACAATGTTCCCTGCTGCTATTGAGGCAGTATGGGAACCATGACCCATGTCATCCCTTGCAGATTCAGATCCAGGTGCTGTTAAGGCATAATATCGAGCTCCAATGATTTTGCTAAGGACAAGAAATAATTTCAGTATAAAATTCTAAGGTTAAATAACATATATATATATATATACAACTCTAAGAAGATTATATTGGTGATCATTTACAAATACAATTGGTTACATTTGAATCCAAAATATGAAAAAAATGAGGGATCTGTTATTACTTGTTGCAAGTAAAATTTTTGCCGCCTTTGCAAGCACCCTTCCATTTCTTTGGAGCAGGACCAAAACCCTTATCACTAAAGCTCTCTGATTCAGGCCAAATTCCGGTGTCAATAACACCAATTATAAGATTGCTTTCTGCAGTGTTATTCCTACTAATTGTTTCTGTGAAACCCATGAAATCCCAAGATCTTGTGGTTTGAAGGTTGAAAGTTGTGCTAGGAAAAACAGAGACTACACCGTTCATGGCTGCATATTACAGTTTGACTATGCAATTATTAGTTGATTTGTCATGTGATGGGAAAGAAATCATATTGATATACTCACTGGCCAACTTTTGTCTCTCATTAGTGTTAAGATAGGCAGCAAACCCGTTGAAAGTTCTTTTGTAACTCCTAACAAATGAAGTTGATACAAAACTAGAACGAACAAAAGAGAAGATCAGAATAGGATAACAACGAACAAGAAGAAAACCCAAAAAAAAATTGAAATAAAATTAACCTGCTGTCAACAACTTCATGAAGTATATTGAAGTGGTGAGATGATGGCGAGTATTCTCCCTTTGGAAGTGAGCCCATGTACACAATGTGGAGCTGCATGAAGACAATGATTATTATTAGTGTCTTAAACAGTTGAGATTGCAGAAAACTAAAACATAGATTGGAAAAAATAGTGCTTACCTTCCTCTCATCGTCAAGAGCATCCTGAGAACTGCAAGATATGCTGGAGATGAGCATGAAAAGGAGCAAATTGCAAGTTACCAGGAGAGCTCCATACTTCAACATTTTGAATTTCTCAATGAACTATCAGAGTGGTGACGACTATTTATATTAGGATTGAGGAAAATGAATCTTATCTCAATTTAATTTTTTTTCAAATAAAAAAGGAAAAAAATTATTGGAATTACAGCCAGAAAAGTACTGGATACACTCATACACCCAAGATCAGTATATCACTTTGCATATATGCTTCTCCCATATCCACTAAATACAAATGCCAGCCAGAAATATTCTATTTTGACAATATTTTCGATGAAAGTTCACAAGTATAATGAAATTCTAGATTAATTGCATTTTACTTTAAATTGTTTTAATTTGGTTTCTAAATAGAGAAATTACCCAAACAAGCAAGCTGGTTAGGATATTCTTTATGGTATCATTGAAGGAATGTTGCAATTAACCTGGAAAATATAAGCTGCCATGATTAGATCATCTTCATCAAATTTTAAACTTTTGCTGCATGATTCATGGGGGCCTATTAATCATAGATACTGCGAAATAACTGATTGGAAAGAATCTTCCTCTCTGCTATCTATGTCTCCATTGTTTCTCATGAGAGGCAATAGTTCAGAATAAACTAATGCACTTAGCCATATGCCTCTGTCTCTTTTTCATGTGTATGCACATCAATTGAAGTTGGGATTTGGAAATGTGAAGGTAATGGGATCGTAA
>CATIWF010079486.1:0-16582 GCA_949630135.1 Balakata baccata | reverse complement strand
TTTCTGTAGTACAAAATCAAGGCCAAAATAATAACGAAACAAAATTGATAGCAACGTGCAACAATAATAAATTACAGCTCAAGGAGGAACACATGTTAATGTTCCTGAATGTGGTAGCTAAGTGGATGCAGCATATAAGATGCAAAATTTATGCTGCTTCCATGTTGTTACCTATAAATTGATCCTTCAAATTCATTTTCTGTTTTAATTCAAATGTTGTAGAAGCCCACTTCTTGACTTCACTAAGTCTAATGGTGATGGAATGGAGCACAGCAGGATGAGATATCAATTCCAGCGACCTCCATGGCATTGCAGACCCATTCAGGGATGTCACCTTTGGGAAACTACAAGACAATGACCACATTGATTGTCAGAGTATAAGCAAAATTTATATATCATGTGGCTTCTTCCATCATTTTCTTTTGATGGAGACTCAAAAACAGAACCAGCCGTGACTTCTGCTAAAGCCGAGGTACCAGCTTCAATAATTACATATATGAAATTTGGTATGGTATGGCAATGCACTACATAAAACCAAGTTACCAGAAGTATACATAGAGAATATATGGTCGAAAAACTTAACTCCTCCATTGAAGGTAATGGCTAATTTTGACATTGTTGAGGACTAGAAAAGCAAAGGGTCAAAATAATAAAATCAGAAAGCTGGCAAACTCAAATTTTCAGGCAGCAACATCACATATATCCAATTCATCAAAACATTTCATGAATATTAATTCAGTGGATGCTAATAGAAAATCTTCAATCACTCTGCATGACTAACAATATATGAAATGAAGGATACTTCCTTTCCCCTCTTATTTAGGAATTCACACACATAAAAATACAACAGTTGAAGTGCAAGTAATACCATTTTCTGAAGGAAATCACAGACAAACCTGCAGAACAGAATAATGAGAAAATCAGCTATCACAGGGTAAATTAAGTGCAGAGAATGATTTTAAAAAGAAACTGAGTGGGAAGGTAAAAATTAGGACAGTGCACACGTACTCTGGAAATCTTCCCTCAATGATCGATGAATGCAGATCTCTGCTAAGCTGCAATTTCAAAAATTCTTTATTCTAACTTATAAACAAAGAAAAAAAAAATGCAGAGAGAATTACTATATCTTTTTGTACCTTCATCATGTAATACAAATTGTGATATGACAGAAGCTGTGATCCCATAGCATCTTTAGTAACAAGGCAATGGATATAGGCCCTTGTGTATTTCTTGCAAACCTATATTTTGATGGGGCTTAGTGCAAATATATATTGTGATAGCATTTAGAGAAATAACAGCTCAAAGGCATCAAGTGTGTGTTACTATCAAACCATGCAAGCACATGTAGGATCAATGGGCCGTGTATCATCTACCATTGCATTGTGTTTTAGCTTGAGCACTCCCTGGAATAACAAATTTGCATAGTATATTGATGCCCCAACAACTTAAAACAAACTAAGGTTTTAATAATTAATACGATTCTTAGCAATTCCGCATATTTCAACCATTTGAAACAATTAGACATTCACCTCTGGTACAAGAGCTGTGCCAAAACGAGCAGTACGAGTAGGATAAACACAATCATACATATCAGCACCCAAAGCACTGCAGACAACAATATCAAGCGGATAACCAACACCCTGAAATGGAGATCATATTAGAGAAAAATGTGAGGAAAGATAAACAATAAGTTTTTGACGCACCAAATTTAATATGAAGAATGTAGTTAGAAATGATTGAAGTCATGTTTACCATAACATATCGGGGTTTATCTTCAGGTAGTGCAGCAGTGCACTGAGCAACAACACGCCAAAATGAATCTTTATCTTCACCACCAGCAAGACCACCAATAGCATAGCTGTCCAGAAGTAAACCTAAGTTAAGATGCCTGCCTAATTGCTTAAATATAATACTAGATATAAATATTTTGTCAACATAAATAACCAAAAACTACCCTAGACTACAATAAAAAAGAAACTTTCTTCTGGTAAATCATATGATGGAAATCTTCAATTATGTTTCCACAAATGAGTGAATGAACATACCCAGGTAAATTCCGTTCCACCAAGCCTCTAACACATATGTCCCTGGTAGAGATTTAAAATTATAATTGAACATAGGAATCAAAAAAAAAGAAAGAAATTAAAGTTGCAACACTTAGAATGGTAATAGCAAATGATTACAAATCAAATAGAGTTCACCTTAATACGGGATCCAAACCACCTTGAACAATTCCAAATAAATTTTGCTCATTTGGTCTTTTGTGAGCTGCCATAACAAAATGCATGATTAGGCAACAAAACTTGAAAGTTGAATTACTAATAAATAAGGTGCAACAAAGAAAGTGAAGCAAGCCAATAGACATTGCATCCATGTAGTGAGTGGCTTTAGGCTTTAACTCAAATCAGAAAAAAGTAAAATGTGTTGACTAGGTCTTAGGTTAAAAAACCTTGTAGAACTACATAAACTCAATAAAGACACGTTTGATTGGAATTCTAAATAAACATCAAGAGATTTAACCCAATTTCATTTCAGATTACTACCAATTTACAATTTTCAAATATGCATAGTTCTAAGAAGCAAATGGCATGAAACACTAAAATGTCAAATATGATGAATAGACAGAATCTGAGGAAAATAATAGGAAACAAGGATGAAAATGTCTATAGCATAAAGTCAAAATTATAATAGTGATGCCAAAACTAACGGAAATAAGCTTAATTTAGTCAATTATATTCATTGTCTGTCACTTTTAAATTCAGCTGCACAGAGGGCATTATTTGTGAGCCAGTAGTTAAATTTTTTAAAACAGATTGTACTTGGAAGAAGTTTAGATAAAAACTACTTAGAATATTCTTTGTATTTTGTTTAGAGTTACTTTCAAATAATTTGATATCTTTTTTTTTTATAGTATTGGTACAGCATTAGCTTTCAACTAGCTAAGATAACTCTATTGCTAAATAGAAGTTATTCTCTAATAAGCTGATAGAGAATAGATAAGTATTTGTGAATATTCTAGAATGGGTGGTTCAAGGGTAATTAGAATTAACATATTTTGGCTATATATAGTGGTAGGACGGTAGGAGGAAGGCATGCTTTTGATATTGTGGGAATATTTTGGGTCATACAGCTTTTAGCTTGAAGAAAGGGATTTGCTCCCTGGGCTTTGTGTCTATTTGGCACTGAGATTTTCTTTAATTTGTTCTCGGTTCTCTGTTCTTGTTTGGTTTTCAGTAATTGAAGTTCAGAATCCAGAAGTTTTACTTATCTTGAACCCTTGCTTTGTGCTCTTCTTGTTTGCTGTATATTGTTGTTTTGCATCATAAGCCCATAAAGTTTATGCTTAAAACTCGATTTAGATGCGCCATATACAGTGAGAAAGATTTTGATGTTGTGTCAATTAATTTATTTGGGATTGTCATTTGGCCAAACTACCTGCTATACATCTGTCTATCCATCGAAGAGTGCGATACATGGCCTCCTCAATCCTTGGACCAGTAATGGTGGTTTTTACCACATCATCGAGTGCCATAATAATATCAGCACCAATTCTATTCTGCAAAACTCACAGTAAGAAAACGGAACTGCTTGAAGTATTCTAGATAAAATAAACAGAAGCTCGAAAAATTCCAAAAGCTTAATCAGTATATATGTTTCAAATGAAAAAAAACAGAAATAGTCCGTCAAATAGGAACAGCCACATCATCACATGTACAACATGGACAAAACAAAACAATCATGTGTGTAATATTTAATGCTATCAAGAGGAAAATACAGAATGAATGCTAAATAATATACAGAATTTTTAAGGAGGAAAAAAAGGGAGAAGAGAATAAGTAATGCTTACTTGAATATGAATCGACTCCTCAGGAGTTAAAAGCATAGGCTTTCCGTCTACTGGGGACTGAACTCAGAAAAAGAAACCTTGTTTACTTGAAACATTGGAATGATTTTTATACCATTACTGCTTCTTCACAAAGCATGAGTGAAATCTAAATAAGGAAGATCATTTAAAGTAATGACAAAGCAATTAAGCAAGTAATACAGTATAGGAAAGATATAGGAAGAATGAAAATAATGTTCCTAAATACTAAAGCTTAGCTGCAATTGTGGTTATTGAACAAAAGATAGTTTTACCATATTTTTTATTAATCTCTAAGGGAAATCAATAAATATTAATCATTAAAAATTTAACTCATTTGATCACAAACTTATAATTATAACAAATATTGATATGTTGAGTTTGTAGTTTTAACTTTATGAAATTAACATATATTTTGAACACATATACAATGTCCTCTCTATTCTTTAAAACAAAGTGCCGTTGTCATGAATTTCCAATAAAAACTACAAATATTGAAGACAACACATATCAGCTAAACTTCACTTATTTTGGAATTGCATACAGGATCATATTGGATTGTATAAAGATTCAATTTTTTGACTGACTGCTGTGTAGAAATCTCTTGATGACCTTTCAATTTAGAAAGAAATTTTGATAATAATGATAACAAATACCTGAAATGTAACTCCCTTTTCTGTAATATCAGCTAAATGCAATAATGATACCTGAGATATGAAAACAAAGGGTAGATAACAAGTTATGAACTTTGAACTCTCGATTTTTTTGTTGCACAAAACAAAGCTCTAATAAAATCCGTGAATGAAAAAGTACTAGAAAAGCTTGGAAAGAAATCAAACATAGATAGATTCAGATGCAGAAATTTAAGCTAATACATAATGCTACTATATAGGAGCAAAATAACAAAATTACAACCAAGAAGAAAACCAGGAACAAAAAACTAATAAACTAAAACAGCAATTTTACTATTATGAATTAAGTGATAGTAGCAACCATCTGGAAACCACCCGAATCTGTAAGCAGTGCTCTAGGCCAGTTCATAAATTTGTGAAGGCCGCCTAATTCATCAATCAGCTCAGATGTAGGACGAAGTGCCAAATGGTATGTATTCCCAAGAATTATTTGACAACCAATTTCCTCAAGCTGATTGGTCGTCAAACCTTTGATTGTCCCTGCAACCAGGAATTCCAATGTCTTAGAAAAGATATACTACACAAGAAATGGAAAAGTATATTAATATTCACACAACCTACTAAAGATGATCCGAAGTCTAACCTTGTGTGCCCACAGGCATAAACAAAGGAGTCTGGGACACAAAGTGAGGAAGTGTCAGTTGAGCTGCACGCGCACGATTGAACCTCCCCAGAACCTAAAATATAAAACAGGAAACAAGCTATAACTCAAAAAATAATGTCAATTATTATACATTTAAACAAGATGTTAGAATCAAATCACGAGAGTGACCAACAATTTCTTTCTGATTTAATAAAACAACTATAAATTTTTCACATCCAATAATTAACAACACTGGTTCTTTAAATTCATCCCAACCAAAGATATATGTAATGCCACAGACACTTGGTTCTAGTTATACAAGCATTGCAAGAAATGGAGTTCAATACCCAATAGCAGAATTCCATCATTGTAGATATTTGAGATTAAAAAGGCTCCCACTTTGTGGGACTTTCAGCACGGTTGTTGTTTTTATTTTTATTTTTCTTCCAAATTAACTTAATCTCTGTCTTTATATGGGGTTTTTACCCAAATATGTGGAAAATAAGAAAAATTTACTAATATATGTTGCATGGAAAAATATTTCCATATATATGTCATCTTTGTCCATGTAAGATGGGTGGGTATTTGATTAGTACAAACTTGCTAGTTATATTAGCGATTTACGTGACACACAGTCTGACTAGCAATTATACTATACATACAGTAAAATCGCTAGTCAGACCATCGATTATAGGTCTGTTGGAGTCTCCCTACGATCTAGTGGTAAAGCTGATTGCATCTAAAATTGCTAGTCTGATTAGCGATTATATTGTACATACAGTAAATGTATGTACAGTATAATCGTTAGTTATATTAGCAATTTTACTATAAATACAATATAATTGCCAGTCAGACTAGTGGATTTTGTGTGTCACATAAATCGCTAGTATAACTAGTGATTTTGTACCAGTCAGACACCCACCCATCCTACGTGAACAAAATGTATGAAAATATTTTTTCATGCAACATATATCAGTAAATTTTTCTTATTTTCTTGGATAAAAACTCCTCTTTATATCACAGCAGAATATCAACAAGGGAAACCTATATCCTGGCAGCCGGAATTCATGCTGACCAACAATAAGCCAGAAACTAACGAAGCAACCGTTGACATTGTTGGGTGAAGTCAATTGTGCTCCGTGTAAAAAGCAACAATACAAGTATAACTGAAAAAACAAAAATTACATAGAAGCCATACCTCAAATCGAAGTGCCATATCAAAAAAATTTAGCTTTATATTGCTCTACAAACTCTAGTTGCAATCCTGTAAGAAAAATTTCACAATAATGATTAAAAGCACTATAATATAGTTTGAACATCGCTATTCCAGATTGCAGCAAGGATATGCAAAAATGAAAGGGAAGGGATGTAGAAAAGCAAGAAGAAAGTGGTAGAAACTTACAGAAAGAACAAAAGGAATGGAAACTGGAAAGATAGAGAGGGGATGCCCTAATATTACGCAGCAACAGGCAAAAAATCAGTTTTCCCGCGGCGGCTGTACCAGCACGCGGGTCGTTCTTTCCGTTATTTTCTTCCCCTCTAGACTTTACCTAAATGCTGGATCTATCTGGACAAAAAACATAACATGGATAGAATTTCGAGACCATGATTTCGAATCAGGCCCAGCCCAATTTATTTATCTTTTTTTAGAAAATAGCCTTAAATGGCAGTCAGAAAAACAAAATTCCACAATTTTTCCACAAATGGAACCCTTCCTTATTTTCCATTTTAATCTTTTCTTTTTTATGAAGAACTTTGATCTCTCATTACAAAGTAGCTGAATAACTTCCATTAAAGTCAGCCACAAACCTCATGGCCCTTTGACGTCATCCATTCTGTTTGGCCCACCGACCATTCCCGTCCATGATCATCGCCGCATTCCGCAGCATCAATTATTTCCGCAGTCCATCCGGTATAGGCTCCGCCTCCGCCGTAGCAGTCGTAGAAGATCCTAGTTGCTCGGTTCTGGTTGCGAGAAGGTTTATAGCAGCAGTATAACTATAAACCTTCAGTTCTATTTTGCAGGGAAGAGGTTGTATTCTATCTACCTAAGAGTAGATGGTACAAATATCACGTCTAATACTTTTTGTTACAACAATTCTTTATTTCTATTAATTAAATGTACTGTAAAACTGATTCTTACACTTAATTAAATTTTGAGAAATACTATTTATTTTAATACTTTTTATTACAATTTTTGTCAAATTTGAATAAAAATACTTATATACTCTATCTATTCAGTTATTTATTTTATTTAATTTTAATTAAAAGTACAAATATTTTATATAAATGGAGATAAATTAAAATAAAAAAATATTGGAAAAAATAGCATTTACTATATCTGCTCTTTTATTACTTTTTTACGCGTTTCCATGCTTACTCTTTCTTCTTCTTTTTTTTTTTTTTAATACTGAAAAAAAAAATACTGTCATTCAAATTTCAATCCATTCATCTTTCTTCAAGAAAACAACCATTCTCCTTCTACTTCATTTTCCTATTCATTTTTATGCCATGGTAACATAACAGGTAATTAAAGAGATGACCTTCTTATGAAAAGGATCTCTCTCTTAAACTTCATGATAAATTAAGGGTTTGTAGTGGAAGATACATTTAGTCCTATTAAAGGATTTAATACAATATTAGCAAATAGAATGCACAAAGTAATTAAAATGATTATACTGCAAAAAACGATTTATTTATTAATGATATATTCGTTAAAGTATAGATATTCTTTTTTTTTTTTTTAATAAGCCATAATTTATATTATTAGAAAGGAAAAAAACAAAAGAGATGAGCTCAGTATGATAAAAAAACTCCATCTAAAACTAATATGAACAAGTCTCATGTCATAGCGAAAGAAAATAGAAAAAATTAGCTCTAAGATGAGTTTGCAACTATAACCCAGCAATCTTTCTAACACCTTGCTTAGCAAAAGGATCTATCTTTCTAACACCTTGCTTAGCTAAAGTCCATATCAAGATATTCTTAAGAGAAGCAGTTATATATTCATGCATGGTACTCAATTCATCGGTCCCTCTCATGGTGGCATTATGATTATTATTCTTCCCATATTTTCAGCTTATTTTGGTATTAGGTTGCCTCTAGATCTCGAATTCCCTGATATTTAGGGATCCATTTACAAGTTGTTTCCATATATAACCGCCTTGCCAGAAAAAACATATAATTAGCTGCGACTATATAATGCTATATGATCAGTAGTTAAGGAGAAATTTACACAATTTTCTCATATTTAAGAGGTATAAATCTGCAAAATCTTGCTTGGTTTCATTATAAAGAACGAAAGAAAAGAAAAACTGAAGGCTATATATGAGAGTTATTTGTAGATTCCGTCCAATCAATCGTTAATAACTTAGATTATTCTAATAATAATCATAAAAATGGGAGGTTTTGGTTTAATGACAACATCAACTAAAGTAAGAAGGTGCAGTAGATTGGGTTTGCTCGAGTCAGGAATAGATATGGTGGGTGTTGTGTAGGAATTAGTAGAGATAATAAGTTGTGCGTATGAGCGACCCAAGATGATGAAAGGTTTTATTTGTGAGAATAAAAAAAGGAGTTCATGTTGTGGAATAAATAAAAACTGGTGACGTTCATGGATTTTTGATATTTCAAATCTTTATCCTTTTTTTTAGGAAACCCAATTTATTTGTTTAAACCTTGTTAAATTAGCAATTTTTAGCTTGATTAGAGCTGTTAATTCGTGTTTTATATTTATGAATGTGTTGTATCATTACTTGCTGATTTAAACGTGTTATTTTGCATTGCATAACACTAAGAGCATTATTGTTTATATATAATTAATAAGTTATAAATTTTGCCTAAAATAAGTTGTTTATTCTAAATAGATATATGACATTTAGACTTTTTGCACGAATAATTAAGAAATGCGTTTAAATATAGATAAATTACTATATTACTTTTATATAGTTAGTTTTTACCGATTAATTATATTCAGTAATTATCATATCATAACATATATAAAAGTGGGAATAGAGGGAATAGACAAAATGACTCTAAAGTATTTAATATCTCTATTTTATATATAATTCTTAATAATGAACAAATTAATAATTTAAAAAAATACTATAAAGTAATATTAAATTTGAGATAAACATAAATTTCTTATTTACTATAAATAAAATACTATAAAATTTGATATAAACACGCATTCCTATAATTTACTATGAATAAAATATCAAAATGCTATATTATTATGAATAAAGTTTATATTGTTAGTTAAAATACAACGTGTACTATAGTAATTATTAAATTTAAGATAAATATGCATCTATCTCAAATATTAGTGATATTAACTTTCCAAATAAAACCAAACAAATTAATAAAAAATAAAAAATTATTTAAAAATCAAATGATAGTTAATAACGAGTCTAATATCTAATAATTACTTGTTATATACATTAATAAAAAACTAGTATATGAAAAAGTGAGCTTTGAATAAGATAAGTAAAAATAAATTAATATTTATAGATAATTGAGAAACATTAAATATTTTATAATAAAAACTCTAATATAAATAGATACCTATTTAGAAACAAAGAAAGTAATTTATCTACCCAGAGCTTGGGATTTGAATCGAGCAAGTCTTCGGGTTTTTGACACAAACATTATCCTTATCTATTTCATTTCCTTTTGAATCCCAAATTTCAAATTATTCTGAAACTGGAATCTCCTAATTTTTTTCCCCTTTTTAAAAGTATGTGGAATGGAGAATAGTAATGAGAATGTTGCGTGTACTCAAGAGGAGACTAATCTCCTGGAACGCAGTGTCAAGAAGCCGAAAATGAAGGAAGATGAAACATGAAATGATATTCTGGATACTGAGATGATAAGTAGAGTGGAAGAAACTCCATCTCACGAGCAGATATCTAAAGGTGATGGTGCTTTAAAGTCCCAAGTGAATAGAATTTCCTTTCAGGATAAGTTGCTTGGTAAGAATGATTCACTGAAGCAACTTAGTGATGCGTGTGAGGTGTTGGTTTCAGATGATGAGGATTCAGGTGAGAATGTGGTGATTATTGATGGGATAAAATCATTAGAAAAAACTGACTTGACTATGAATTCTGAAGTTACGGACAATTATGGCCCCTGGATGCTAGCAAAGAAAAAATTACGTAGAGTGGAGAAGGGACGTTCAGGTAATGGGCCGTTACATGAGAAATAGAAATTATCCATACAGAACCAGAGAGGGTCACATGAACTTCAAAAAGGAAAATCCAAGTTTACTTTGCTTGATCAGTTAGATAATGAAGATTTGAGCTTGGTCTCCGAAGATAGGCCTACTGATAAAAATGATCAAAAGAAAATAATGGGTAAGGCCAAGTCTATGGATGGGCAAAAAAGAGTTAAGGGTAGACGGTCCAATGTGGTTGTCCAAGAGGTGGGACAGTGCTCCAAAATGGCCTAGAACCCACAAGTTTTACCTCAGAAAGCCACTATGGAAAAGAATAAGGGCACTAGAAAATCAAGGCAAGCAGCAGCTGAGGAAGAACATGTTATCGTTCTAGGAACTCACGGTGGAAAAAACATAGAGAAGAGAGTGATGAGTAATAATATGCATTCCCCAAACAAAGTTATGTTTAATGCCGAGGCAAATGACAATATTCTTGAACATCATCAGGATCCGCCTTTGGATAAGCAATTGGGCCTCATGGGGGAGGATGATAAGAATTAATTTTCTGAAGGGGATTATAGCTTAGATGGATAGATCTTGGGCATGTATGGGATTGATAACGACTTGGATGTCGGGGATATTTCACTGCAATAAGCGTTGTGTTGATTTATTGTCTCTTTCTCCACTGATTTTCAATTTTTCTCCTTTTTTCCTTTCCTGTTATGGGAATTCTAGTATGGAATTGTCAAGGCGCAGGCTCGAAGGACTTCAGTCGCGTCTTAAAGTATATCCTAAAGGCTTATAAATGAAAGATTGTGGGTTTATTAAGGCCGAGAGTATCTGGGAATCAAGCTGATGTAATATGCCGAAAATGAGGTTTTGATAATTGGGTTCGAGTAGAATCAGTTGGATTTGGTGGAGGGATTTGGGTATTTTGGAATAATGATGTTCTAGTTGATGTTATTTACACCCATCCCCAATTTGTTCATCTCCATGTTCAGCTGGATGTTACTAAATGCTGGTATCTATCAATTGCGTATGGAAATCCAAGCGTAAGTCTTCGCAAGCTTCTTTGGTAAGATCTTGACAAAAATTTTCTGAAAATAGATACTCTATGGCTAACGGTAGGGGACTTTAATTATGTTATTTCGGCAGAAGAAGTTAGTTCTATTAGCCCTTTACCTCATAGGCGTAATGCTACCGACTCTCAGCCCAATATAAAATTAGATAGGAATAAATAAATAAAGTTTTAAAATTTCATAATTCTGAATCAGGAAGTTTTTAGTGTAATTTTATTCAGATCATTTCTGAGATGATAGATCTGGCGAAATTAAATTCTTTTCTATATCATTTATCTCGATTAAACTTGTTTTGTGCTCTAAATTATATATATTAGATCCTGAGTTTAATTATCTCACAATAATTAATTCAATTCAATTTATAAATTAATCGTGTTAAGTGTATTGTGTGAGTTAATATATTTATTTCGACACATTATAATTCATGTACATACAATACAAACTAGATTTTATTATATTAATTTTATTGATTAATCGTGTTAAATATATTATATTAATCAATTATTAAATGGATCGCATTTATATTTAAATTTAAATTTTAAATACAATTAATTTATAATATTATATTTATATTAATTTATATTGTATTTTGAATATATTAAAATACAATATAAATACGTCCATTAACACAAATTGTCATTCCTCTATCCATCACGGCGCTACCTACCTATAAATTATTTATAGATATTCATTTTTTTTAATGTTAGATCCTCAATTTTCGTAAACTTGTCCTTCGTAATATTATTGAATTATATATTAAGATTTTGATGTTTTCTTTTTAAAAGCAGTGAATTGAATAAGCTTATCATTAATTGCATTGCATATTCTCTGCCTTATCTTTTATTTTTACTCTTATTTATTTATTTATGGCTACTTTAATCATAGAATCTGAAAAAGTTGGAACAAAGGCTAAAAGCCTTTACAGCACTTTTATTCTCCTCCACTACTTTTTTTTTTTCTTCTCTACTACTTTAATCAATTGATATAAATTGGACTCCAATTGCACGTATAAAAAGCGCCAATTTTATAAAAAAAATTAAATTTAGACAGCTATTAAATAAATATAAATATTTTTATAAATATTTATTATTTATTATTAAATAAAAATTCATTAGTTTATTGAAAAAAATTTATTAGTTCATTTAAAAATATTCATTACGAATAAAATAAAAATTTATTAGTTTGTTAAAAAAATTCATTATAAATAAAATAAAAAATTTATTACGAATGAATTAAATGTTTATTAGTTTATTGAAAATATATTTATTATATCATTAAAAAATGTTCACTAATTTATTGAGAATATTTATTATGAATAAACTGAAAAGTTTTATTACAAATAAGTTAAAGATTTATTAGTTTATTGAAAAAAGTTCATTAAAAAAAATTTATTACTAATAAAGTAAATATTCATTAGTTTAATAAAAATATTCATTACGAATGAACTAAAAATTCATTAGTTTATTAAAAAAAGGTTTATTAGTTATAAAACTGAAAATTTATTAGTTCATTAATTTATTGAAAAATATTCAAATAAAATAAAAATTTATTAATAAAAATTCATTAGTTTATTAATAAAAGGTTCATTAGTTCGTTAAAGGTTTATTTCTTATATTAATATAAGTTTATTTTATTTCTTTATATACTTAATTTAATATATATTTTTTGTGTTTTGATTTATAGGTATAAATTCATTAAATTATCTTAAAAAAACTCAAAATGTAATAAAAAATTGAAACAAAATGCACAAAAAAAACAATAAATCGAGACAAAACACATCTGAAAATGCAATAACTATTGATTTTATTTTAAAATAAAATAAATATTTATCAATAAACTAATAAAATTTTTACTAATAAACTAATAAACCTATATTAATAAATGAATCTGTATAAGTTTATTTTATTTACAAAATTGCTATTATATTTTTATTATTCTTCTAACACGTATTTGATTCATATTGCAATGTAAAATACGATAAACAATATAATTTGCATACTTTAATGATAGTATTAAATCATGATTCACTACTATAAAAAGGGACCATTCAATAAGCCCGGGTAAATAATTATTTAATTAGAAAATAATTAATAATTAATATTAATGAATAAAATAGTTGTTATTTAATAAAAATTAAAAAATTGGTAGTTAACAGGATTTAAAAAAAATAATAAAAAATAAAAAAATCAATGTGTAGATGCCACTTATAGTGGCGTTTACACTGTTCAATATAAAAAAAATAAAAAATCAATATTGGAGATGGACGCCACTTTAAGTGGCATTTAAACTGCACACCACGCCAATCATCTGGCAATCATTTGCCTCTGATCCCACAGCACATGTAGTGAAATACTTTTTTCTTTTAGACTATTATCAACAATAATCACAATTTCAATCTCTATTATATAAAAAAAAATTTATTGTTTATTTTAAAAATTATCTTTGTTTCAAAAATATTTTTTATTTTATTTTTTATTAATAAAATTATCTAAAAAAATAAAAAGAGAGTAAGAAAAAAAAAGAAAGAGAAAAAAAAAATATTATTTGTAAACTCCTAATAGTTTTTTTAAATCTGAAGAATTTTATGAAATGAGATATATAAAAAGAAAAATTGAGAAAGGCTCAAAATTTTCTAAATTTAAATAAAAGAAGAAAATGTGTAGAGTGTTGAAATGCTCTTGCCACAAATAGCTTTACTCGTAAAATGCCCCCACCAATTTGCGAACGACGGGGAAAGAATAGGACGCCTTACAGATTCAACTTCGGCAGGCCGGGACTTTTACGAAATGGTCTTTAAAACGCCTCGAAGTTAAATTGGACATCTCACAATATTCCTACAGAATGGAGACGATGCACAGGAGGAGACAGAGAGGGATAATTCTTCCAATTCTGATTTGGATTCTATGGAAACCCCGAGCAATAGAAGGGGCTGCAGCAGGGCCTGCATGCCCAAGTAGTACTTGCGGCGGTGTTTCAGTTTATTTTCCATTTGGAATCGGAGAAGGTTGTTTCATGAATAAAAGTTGAGGTAGTTTGCAACTACTCTTTTTCACCTCCAAAACCTTACTTAACTAGCATCAACGTGGAATTGCTCTCCCTTAGACACGTCCAAATACTAGTCAACAATCCTGTAATTTCATCAAATTGCAAAAACACAGCTTATAATACCACAGGGATATTCCTCTCAGGTAGTCCTTTTGCTTTTTCAAGTGTTGACAATTTGTTCACGGCCATGGGTTGCAACAATTATGCTATGCTCGTCCGGAATAGCGGTGTCGCTATGGGTGGATGTATGTCCGTTTGTCCCAGTGGAGCTTATAACACAAGAGGCTGCTATGGCATCAAATGTTGTCAATCTTCAATTCCTCCTCATATCCAGGATTTTCAAGCAAATATGACAAACCCTTTGGTCAGTACCCAAGATCATAGTTGCAATTCCGCCTTCATAGTTGAGAAGGATTGGTTTCAGAGACAGACCCGATTATCAAGCCTTGATGATTTGAAACACAAGGATCATGTACCTGCAGTGCTTGACTGGGCAACAGAACAAGGATATTGTGATATAAGTAGAGCCTCGAACATCGAATGCACCCGCGATCTTAACTATTGCTGGACACAAATGAATACAAGTCAAGTTTGTATCTGCAGATGTCAAGGTACGAGCTCTCTTAATCTTTTAGCTAACATGATATACGCTAAAATCCTGTAGGTTGCTAAGCTTCATAATCTTTTATTGCTTGTAAATATATGGCAGATTTCATTGGATGCACAGATCCACGTGGAGATTGTTCTTTGTACTGCATGCCTGAGCCAGGAGGCTTCAATTGCTCTTGTCCCTCAGGATATTATCAATCAAGTTACGGATGCTACCCGCCAGACGTTAAGGGACGACGTTTATCAATTATGTCAATTATGGAAAAATCTAAGAAAAAGAGTATCATAATAGGTATGCTAGTAATGTCTACCACACACTTGAAACATCTTTACTAAATAATATTTCACTTAATGGATTATAAAATTGAAGACTAAACTTCGACGGTATCTTTTTGAGCTATTTAGGTTGCGGAACAGGTATTGGATCTCTCTTACTGCTAATTGGTATGTGGTCATTGTACAAGTTCATAAAGAGAAGACGAGCCCTGAAGCTGAAGCAAAAATTTTTCAAAAGAAATGGTGGGTTGTTACTTGAGCAGCAGCTGTCTTCTACTGAAAATCATGTTGAGCAAACAAAAGTTTTCTCTTCCAAGGAGCTTGAGATAGCAACTGACCATTATAATGTGAATAGAATCCTAGGCCAAGGAGGTCAAGGAACTGTTTACAAAGGAATGTTGACTGATGGAAGAGTTGTAGCCATAAAGAAGTCTAAAGTGGTGGATGAAGACAAGCTTGATCAGTTCATCAATGAGGTTGTGATTTTATCTCAGATCAATCACAGAAATGTGGTCAAACTATTTGGCTGCTGCTTGGAGACTGAAGTTCCTCTGTTAGTGTATGAGTTCGTTCCCAACGGGACGCTCTTCCAATACATACATAATCAAAATGAAGACTTGCCATTTACTTGGAAAATGCGTTTACAGATTGCTGCAGAAGTTGCTGGTGCTCTTTCTTATTTGCATTCAGCAGCTTATATGCCTATCTATCATCGAGATATCAAGTCTTCAAACATACTTCTGGATGAAAAATATAGAGCAAAAGTGGCTGACTTTGGTACCTCAAAGTCAATTTCGATTGATCAAACACATGTGACTACTCGAGTACAAGGAACTTTTGGATATCTAGATCCTGAGTACTTCCAATCAAGCCAATTTACAGAGAAAAGTGATGTTTATAGTTTCGGAGTAGTTCTTGTTGAGCTTTTAACAGGACAAAAACCCATATGTTCATTGAGATCTGTGGAACAGAGAAGCTTAGCTACATATTTTCTCCTATCAATGGAAGAGGATCGTCTGTTTAAAATTCTTGATAGTCAAGTTCTGGAGGAGGGCAAAAAAGAAGAGATTGTCGGAATGGCCATGTTGGCGAAAAGATGTTTGAGCTTAAATGGGAAGAAGAGACCAGCCATGAAAACAGTGGCAATGGAGTTAGAAAGGATTAGAGCAACTCAAGGAGATTGTTCAACCATTGAACAACAATATGAAGAGGTTGATTATACAGTAGGCGACTACACTGGCCCATGGGAAGTTGCTTCATCTTCAACTAGGTCACTGAATAGCA
>CATIWF010079481.1:0-32021 GCA_949630135.1 Balakata baccata | reverse complement strand
TAGGAAATAAATCTCTATCTATCCCTAATTACCTAAATCATACTAATTAAGAATATTATTCAAATATCTTCCAATATCTCACAACACTCCCCCTCAAGTTGAAGCATAGATATTAATCATGTTCAACTTGTTACAGATGTAAAAAACAAAGAGTTCCAAAACCTGTATCACAAAAAGCCTCATACCACACTAGTGTAGACCTAACCAGGTAGAAAATATCATACGAACCGACAAAATCTGTAACACAAAAGACCTCACACCACACCAATGTAGACCCAATCAGGTAGGAGATGATGTCGTACAATCTGAGGAGAGTTAAGCGAGACATACCGACAACAAAATGGATCACTCATGGTGATCCAACTCTAACAAAGAGATGCTCACTTAGGTATAACTCTCGGATCGATTTTCAGATAGGGTTCCATTAGAACCCATAGCTCTGATACCATATAAAGAAACAAGAATTGAGAGAAATCGATAATTTCATTGATAGTAGAAAATCTTATATATATAACTCTATGAATATAAAATAGGAAACAAATATATAAAGAATAGGAAACAATACTAATTAGAAAATAAATTTCTACCTATTCCTAATTACCTAAATCATATTAATTAAGAATATTATTCAAATATCTTCCAATATCTCACAACAGTTACAAAATTAAAGTTAAGGAGTTTTCTATTATAAATAATATTTTAGGTACTGAGTTGTTACAAATTAGATAGTTGAAGTACCGTTCCCACATATATCTAACTGAAAAGCTGTGGAAGCCAAAATACAAGCACAAAATTATGTGCCTAGCTCTGTTATAATCCTTAATCACAACTATCAAACATTTAGTGGACAACAATAGAAAACTGCTTCTGTGCTTTCCTAATTTTGTTTGGATTTTGGAATGTTCATTCACTACATTATGCATGTTAACTTCATTCTCCTTGTTAACTGCGATGCTCATTTTGGGACGCATGGTGCTTTGGTTTGGATCTTGCTTGCAGCATGAAATCTTGCATGTATACTGAGTTGCTGGCTTTCTTACGCTGTTTCTCATGCATGAATTTCCCTGCTAATGGTCTCAAAGATGGTGAAAGTTAGCAGTTATAAATTGCTGAGCAAGAAGAAATTTTCTTGCTAAAATTCTTACCCAAGGTTGTTATTAACATCTAAAATTGCCTTTAATTCTTACCCTGCATTCATAGGCTTTGAAATATCCTTCACAAGGTTGTATGAATTTTGCATTAATGACACTTTTATTTGTTGAAATGGGTCCTGTTCGTGAACCCTGAATTTGATTAGCACAGATGCTATTGGGATATTGTTTATTAATATTAATGTTTGTCAATGCTTTATTTCTTGGAATATATTGCTTCACTGCAGCGCAAAATTTGTATGTTTGTCTTATATTTTCAAATTGCTAATTTTTTCCCAACTGTAACAGTTTCTGATATATATATAAATTGGTTAGCGAGTTCTGCTATTAATGCATTGTTCCTTTCTATTCCCCCTTTCAGGAGTAGAGGTGAATCGGTTCAATGCAATCCACGAGAAATTCTCCATTTTCGCGTTGGAGCTGAAATCGGAAAACATTGTGCAATTATCATAGACGTATTTCCTTCTGTAATGCCTTCGTAGTTGGCTCTCTCCTGTAGATCTAGCACCACTGAGGGGATGTTATTGGATTAAGGTTGTTTTTGTAGACTTGTTTTAGATAGTGCCAGATTTCCTTCTGGGGATATAATTGCAAATGGATTTAATCCTACTTGGCTGAAATTATTTATCTTATGAAAAAATTGATATAAATGAGTTGAATCTTTAGGAGGTATTTGAGATTACCGTTAACTATTTTAAAAACAAGTTTTGAATTTTTTTTTTTATTAAATTGGCTGATTTTTTAAATTTTTTATGAACTGTATTTTTCAAATTTATTTTTTTGAAAAAACATTTATTTATCTATTTTTATTCAAAAACAGTTTTTAAATTCAAAAAAATTAAAAATATAATTTTTTTTTTCAAAAAGTATTTTTTTTCCAAATTCAATTCTAAAAAGGCCTTTAGAAGATGGGTGATATTTTTAGAAGATGGGTGATAGTAGAAGATAGGTGATAGTAGTGGGAGAAGTAATAGCTTTTTCACTGGAACTGTGAAAAAAATATGCAAAATTTGAATTGTAATCAGGGCTGCTAAAAAACGGCACACTCCTACAGTAATTTCAATCTAGTTTGTCAAACAAAATGTCTTCACTCCCGAATTCTACTTTTATTTGTTTTTGTGGAAGCGAGTATAGAGACAGAGACGAGAAAAATAAAGGTAAGAGTGGATATGGTGGTCGCTATATTACAGCAAAAGATAATTTTTATTCTCTACTTTTGCCTTTTTGTTGGCTCTGAATTGATCGACTCCTCGTGTATCAATTCAAAATTGAATCTTTCCCAGATAGGAAACATATGAGGGGTATATCCCATAGAGATTGTATTGTGATTTGGTGCCTAAAATTTTCTCATTTTTTCCCTCGTGTATCTTTTTCCGGTTGCCCAATGGTGATGTGCCAGAATGCTAGTCAATTCTCTATTTTTTCTATTTTACTTCATCATGCAAATGACATGCCCTTGATTTAATATAATGGAGCCCCATAGGACAGGAGAAAAAAACAATCGACGCACATCATTTACAAGATGAAGAAAATAAAAGCGATAATATATTGAGAAATAGAAAGGAAGGCGATAGTTCTTTGAATGTTGGGTTCATTATCAGGTAGAAGTTATTTCCAAGGAAGATATTGATAAATAAAGTGACTAACATTTCTCCATATGGGTTTGTTATTAATAAATATCTACTATTATTAAATCATATTTACCAAAATACCCATTTGTAATTGCCCCATAGACAATTTGCAATTTAAGACGGTAGCCAATACAGATGTTCTAACGACTGCTAACAGAGAAGCTATTACCATCCCGTTTCAGTCGAGAAGAGCATATAGACCAATTAGCAGAAAAACTAGAACAGCAATAAAACACACAATTATAGGTCTATTTATCAAATAAAAAACTCAACAAGTTTCACCTCATACCATAAGCATACAAGTATTCCTTGAAGAGCAAATACATAACAGTTCTCCACAAACCATAGCTATATTAAGGTTTCACTACATTGATGTAAAAATCTGCAGTCCTCGACCACACATCATACCATGCAGATCCAGCACCTGCTTAGAATCCCGGCCAAGCTGAAGGTGTACTGATATTGGGGCAATTTTCACTTCCATATAAAATTCTGCTGCTCCATAGTGCAAACCAAGCATCATCACCATATAAAACTCGCCAAAACACTGAGCTTGATCTCCTTCAGCCAGAAAAAAAAAAGGATGAAGTTCAATAAAAGATATGTAGAATATTTTGAAATAGTGTGATGTAGCATGAATTTAAGTTTAGGGATGAAAACCTTCACTAGAATAGTCAGAAAGTTTTCAAGTATTGAGCAGCAGCGATACAGCGCACCGAGCTGCGCCTTGCTGGTGCAGGCATTTTTACCCCATCCTCCGGCACCAGCAATGGGGTAGAATTGGCTGATTGCTATTCAGAATCGTCATAAACTTCAGTATCAGAAAGTTCATCAAAATCTCTCATATCAAGCTGGTAACGAAGAATACCACCAATCCCACCAAACCCCCGGCAAAACTGAGATCCTTCCTGTGATTTGTTAGTAACGAACTCAAGAGTACAACCAAATTGCCTGTATTCATTAGCAAACCACTCAAGCAGTGACATCTTTTCCTGAACTTCCAATTCACCATGACTGGAGGGATCCCTAAAGTTATTCTGGTTAGCCTCCTGCTCCTTATTCAAATGTTTTATACCAATCTCACCCGTGCTGCTGTTTTTTAATACATACCTATTAATATCCAAATTTTCCCATACAATCAGAGTATCAACAGCACCCATCTCTAAAGCTTTTAGAGTATCATCGACACCAAAGACATATTTCCCTGTATCCTGGCTAATTTCTTCAAAGTACTTCCCTATCAACCGTTTTTCCTGTATAAACTTCACGTTGGACAAAATTTCAGATGACAGCTCAATTGCCTGATTAAAACCATTCTCCCCACCATAAGAAACATCAACCACATTAAGAATTTTAGCCTGAAGTCGAGGATCAAACATATCAGATTGACTCAGCTCCGTCTTGAAATCAGCAGATCCAGCAAGAATTAGTCCTGCAACATTAGGCTGGCTGGTTGCAGGATTAATAAAAAACTGAGTGGCAAGTTCTGCTGTCTTTCTTACATAGTTATGGCGCTTTTCCATTCGGAGACGGGCAAATCGAAGTGCCGATTGACCTCCTCTTCCATGTTTCTTTGGCAAGTCAACAGTAAATTTATGCAGAACCTCTCGGGTATTACCACTCAGTGTCCCGAAAAGGGTCCCATTACCATCCATTACAATAAATCCAAACTTGTCATCGGATTCCAAAAGCTCATTTAGAGCCTCTGTATGAAATTTGTTGTCACACAAGTAAAGAGATGCATTTATGGGTCTAAAAGGCTCAAAATCAATTGTTACCTTCTTCTCCTTCCCATCTTCATTTACAATTGTTCCTGTATAAAGGACAAGCCCATTGGGAGGAACCTTGTTGTAAAGTTTGAGCCTCTGCTGAGCAGATGTAATTGCACCTAGCACAGATTGACGATTGACCCTGCTCTTGATGTTAGAAGCAGTTCCAAACTCATCACCAAGCATCTTGGTGACACGGGATATCTGATCACGAGGAGGCATTATGAGAGAAATCATGCTCGTGCCATTGCCTCGAGCAGCTTCCAGAGCTTTGATAAGCTTTTTAATCTTCCATATCTCAATGTTTTTATCAGTCTCGTGACCGTCTGACATTTTGCTGCAACTTATAGAACAGTAAATAAATTACCAGTAGACATAACTTAACAGATCACAATCAACAAGATTCTGTGTGGGGTTTAAGAAACTTAATTTCAAACTAAGAGTTTGACCACCATTGGACTCAAAATAAATATGTGGATGAATAAAATTTTGAATTTATTAAAGTGAAACAAATCAGAATATATGTACCATGTCAAGCTTTAAGAATTCAACAAACATATAATGCTCCTAACTGAATCATGAAGCCCATTAAGCACATTTCTAAAGCAATTTGCTAACTCCTACCTTCTTACGTGTGGTTAAGATAGGATGGATTCATTAACCAAGAGACAAAACTGAAGCCAAAAAAATACAAAAACTGGAAATCAACATAGTTGTTAAAGGCGCGTCCAAGGCTCACAAGGCTCTAGTCTCAACGCTGTAAAAACCCAAAGGCGGGCGTTGTCACAAAGGCACGCGCCTAGGCGCGCTTTTGTGAAATTAGTTAAATATTTGTATTTTTTTTTGTTTTTAGTGTCGGGAAATCTAAACATAGTTGTTAAAGGCGCACTTCAGGCTCAAGGTTCATCAAGCTCCAGCTTCAGTGCCTTGAAAACCCAAAGGCGGGCGCCTTTGTAATATTAGTTAAATATTTGTATTTTTTTTTTATTTTTAGTGTCAGAAAATCTAAACTATTAATTATAAATTGTTATAAATTGAAAATAACTCTTAGTATGTTTTACTACACCTAATTATTTCCAAAACATACAATAAAAAAAAAGACTAGGGTAAAGAAAATATATGTTCCAGCCTCTACAAAGATAATTTGAACAACATAATTTAGAAGCAAGTTTAAATTGTACTTTGTTATGATAATTCATAATTGATAAGTGTTAAAACTTATTAAATACATTATTAGTAAGATTATAATTCTTGTGTGTTTAGTAAGCTTAGAAGCTTTGTGTTTAGTAAGCTTAGAAGTTTTGTGTTTAGAATATCAAACCTTAATTAAGTTTTCTTTTCTTTGTGTATGTGTTTTTATTTTGTTATTATGACTTATGTGTTTTGAGTTTTAATATTTATAATATTATATCACCTTATTAGTAGTCTAACAATAAAATTTATACTTTTTTTCAGTTATTTTTTATTTTTGCTTCTCATGTCACTCATGCGTGCGCCTGTGCCTTACGCCTCACGCTCCAAGACTCCTTAACACCTTTAATAACTATGAATCTAAACCATTGATTATAAATTGAAAAGAATTCTCAGTATGTCTTACCACACCTAATTATTTCCAAAACAAACAATAAAAAAGAAAAAAAAGAATTTGAGCAAAAAAAAAACATATGTTCCAGCCTTCACAAAGATAAATTTAGACGCAAAACTAATTGTACTTTGCTATGATAATTCATAATTGATAAGTATTTGAACTTGTTAAATACAGTATTAGTAAGCTTAAAATCCATGTGTGTTTAATAAGCCTAAGAGTATTGTATATCAAACCTTAATTAATTTTTTTTTTGTGTATGTATTTCTATCTTATTGTTATGATTTATGTGTTTTGAATTTTAATATTGATAATATTATATCACCTTGCTAGTAGTCTAATAATAAAATTTATAATTTTTTTCAATTATTTTTTATTTTTGCCCCTCATGTCACTCAGGCGCGCGCCTAGGCTCAAGGACCCCTTAGCACCTTTAATAACTATGGAAATCAATACTTATGAAGTGGGTATATTTTAATGTTGCAAAAGCCACACATCAAATTCTGCTATCTGATTATAGCCTCTTGCCTTTTTTTGCTGCTAAGGCCTCAGGTCAAGATTTCTTGCTATTTTAAGTCATGCTTATAAAATCTTAGATGTTGCACAAAAAGAACAATAAAAACACTGTTGTTAGAATCGAAAAGATACAATTCCCAAATAAAACGATTTGACTCACTGGTGAGAATCGAAATTAGCACTGAATTGTGGTCTAATCGTCTAAATCGAATATCACAATTCTATCAGTTTATATAATTCAACATAATTAAAAGAGCTAATCAGATTAAAAGACAAAAAAGGCCCACAAAAATCCATTTTTATTAACCAGAAAAAAATATTAAAATAATAAAAAAAAGAAGATGGAATCCATAAAAACCCACTGAAATTTATTTAGAAAACAAACAAGAAAAAAAAGAGAATATTGAAAGATGAAACATCAAAGATGATAGTGATACGTTTGCTATATGAATTGCATAGTTTATTTATAGTAATTAAGTAGTATTTTTAGATTTAGTCATTGCTACATTTCAAAACGATGAAATATATATAGTGAACTAAATCTTAAGATTCGGTTAGATTTCTGATTCTCAATTCACAAAAAATATGACTCTCAATTTAAAATTATGAATAAAAATATATGCTCGAGAAGGTATGAGAAAAAGAAAAATTATAGTACAATCTCTTCCCCCTATCTGCACCATCCAAGACAATTATGAAGAGTCAAACTTATAGTCCGCAAAGATAGGACAAAATACTTTATCCACGTGATAATTAAGGATTTCAAAAGCACATAAGATATGAAAGTAACATACACAAAGAAGAATTTCCATCACCACAGACATACATGAATCTTAGATCGTTCGCCTTTTAGATTGATTTCAATCAGACTTGGTGTTTTATGAATCATGATCATTTAAAAAATTTGCTCAAAAATCTCCGACTAAAAAATCAAGCGACGCTAACATCGGCTGCAAAATTTCATCAGATTATGATATTAATAGTAAAATCAAACAGCTTTATTTGGTAATACAAAAATTCATCTCCAATCACAGAGACAATCATAAGCACAAGGAGGAAAAGCAACAACAATAATAAAATCAAATTGCAGAAAACAGAGCACACACCTAAACATGCGTGAAGAATTAAAATAATCAACAGGCAAAACATGTATATGAATATAAAACAAGATGACCTGATAGGATATAATAATTTTTTATAAGAATAAAATAAAATAATAAGAAAATTATTTATTACATTAAAGAAAAAGAAGAGAGAAGGGAACCTGATTGTAGAAAGAGTACTGCTGATCGCCTCCTGGCTCCTAGACAAGAAGCGGCTGTAATTCGTTATATGCAAATCACATATGATATGGCGCTATCCCCTCCTTTTATATGACCCGAGCGATAACCCTAACTCGGCTATTTCAATCATAGATTTCTCTCGGCACTTGGTCTCAACCCATTTATTTGGGCCCTGAGCCCAATATTTTTTCAGAGAAATTACGCCGGTCACAGGTTTTTAAAAAGTTTTTTCAATTTTACCATCCCTTTCTCCTTGTTTTATTTTCAATTAAACTAGTTTTTTATTTTTTTTTTCAATTATTAGATTTATTATATATATAGTATATTTTTTTCTCATTTAATTAAAATAAAAAATAGTCATTTTTTACATTTCAAATATTTAATTAATTTAATTAGCTTAATTAACTTAATTACTAAATTAAATATAGGAAAAATCTTAATTATAAAAAAATATATAAATTTGTATTTAATTACTTAATTAATGTTATTTACTTTTGTAAACATTTAATAGATTTTTATGATAGATTGACTTGATGTAGGAATAAATTTTTGGTAAATTTTATGTAACTTCAACTTTAATTAATTTTGATATAAACATTAAATAAACTTTGGATATAATTTGAGTAAATCTTAAATACATTTTTGATAAACTTTTTGTAACTTCAATTTTCATTAATTTGTGGTAAATTTTAGGTAAAATTCTGATAATTTTTGGGTAAATCTTTAAGTAAACGTTATATAAAATCAACTTTCATTATTTTTCTATTAAACATTTGATAAATATAGATTATAATTTGGATAAACTTAAAATACATTTTTGAAGAACTTTTTGTAACTTCAATTTTTATTAATTTTGTAATAAAATTTGGATAAATTTGGGGTAAACCTTAAGTAAACATTGTATAATTATTGGATAAATCTTGAGTAACTTTAATTATTGGGCAAATCTTAAGTATAATTTAAGTAAATCTTAAGATCTTTGAAAATTATTTTTTAAATTCAATTTTCATTATTTTATGGTAAATTTTGGATAAATTTCAAATAAATTTTAAGTGATTTTTTTGATAAATTTTGGTAAATTTTATAATAAATCTTGTGTAATTTAACTTTCAGTAAATATTATGTATAAATTAGTAAATTTTTGAAAAATTTTGGCTAAAAGTGCAAATTAGTTTATGAACTATATTTTATGTAGTGAGTTACTTTATCAAAATCGGTTCAGGGCAAATAAGCTATTGAACTTTAAATTCAATACAAATTAGCCCTTGAATTATATTATATGAAGCGAGTCATTTTTCACCAGACCGAGTTGACTCATTATTTTATTTTAAAGAGGGTCTAATTGTACCGAATTTAAAATTTAAAGATTTATTTGTATTGAGTCACAATTAAGGGATAACTCGCTTTATAAGACATAATTTATGAATTAATTTGTACATTTAGCAAAAATATTTTTATAATTATAATTTTTATATTAAATTTTAAATAAATTTTAGATAAAATTTGAGTAAACAGTAATTTTTAGCAATTTTGATATATTTGAAATTGTTTTTAAAACAGCCGATAATTTTTTAAAAAAATTTAAAATATTATATTTTTATAATTATCCCCTTTTTTGCTATTTTTATAAAATTTCCCATTTTGTTATGATTAATTTACAACAGTAAAGTATCCCATCAAAGCCCTACTACTAAAGAACGAAATGCGCATTTGATCCGGTGGGTAATAGTCGGTAGCAGTAGAAACTGAATAGCTTCTGCGCCATCAGCGTGAGTTGGAGGCTGACTAGTATCTGAGAAAAGAATGGCATGGAGAGGGCAACTTTGTAAGAATCTTAAGGAGCTTAGGATTCTTCTTTGCCAATCTTCACCTTCAAGTTCATCGGCTAGGTTTTTTTTTTTTTTTTTTTTTTCTTGTTATGCAATTATTCCAAATCGTTCCCAACTTTCTACTCACTTATTCTCTTTTTCCTCTATTATTGCTACTCTTATTGACAGAGCATTTGTGGAGAAGAATTACAGGGATCTCAAGACTTTGAACCCTAAACTCCCAATCCTGATCCGGGAGTGCAATGGAATCCGGCCACAGTTATGGGCTAGATATGGTGCGAGACATTTCTTCCTTTCTTTGATTATTTGCTTTCCATACGCCATTACAATTTTTACTTGCAACACTGACACTAATAAAGTGCCACATTCTTTTGGGAACTATTCTTTCATTGCAAATGGTCTTTGATGTTCTCCTATTTGGTGATACGTCCCTGCTGCTGCTGGGGTTTCAGTCGTAGCTTTTGGTTCCAAATGTGCCAAACTTTGTTGCGCTCATGCTAGTTCAGAAAAAAACTAAAATTTGATTTGAATATTGTGGTGCAAATTTTTCTTCCGGCTTGTTGATCTCATGGCAAAAAACTATAAAGTCCAGGGAAGGGAGGGATAGGGGGATGGAGAATATTAGTTCTCCTATCCAGATATAATTCTCTGAAAATTGTATCTTTCAAGTCATTTACCAGTTTTGGAAAAACATCAAGGAGCCTGTTCTTCAAATTAATCTAATTATATAATGTAACTGAAATTGTACGTACCTATTCTCTACTTCTTTCTTATGTGCTTTAAGAAACATGATTTCTTCAAGCCTCTGATGTTATTGAGGAGCTTGTCCATTATACTCCTGTTTTTGCAAATGATCTTTAGTAGAGTTTTGTGCTTGTCTGTAATTATAAGTCTTCCTTATTTAGAATCCAAAATCACTAAAGCATTTGCAGTTAAGCATTGATCTAGGCTGGTTAAATTAGTGTTTTACGAAGGTTCCATCTTCTATGGAGAAAAAATGACCTGAAATCTCTTTTCATTTCACTTGCATTTGTAAAAACTTCTTTAGTCGGGATGCCATTTAATTATTGAAAATGCTTTGCTCAAGCATCTAATATGCAAGTGGGAGCAAAGAGCAGGTTAGCAAAAGTTGATATAGTTTGTAGAATTAGATGAATTGCTTCGAATTCATTTGTTAATGAACAAGGATTCAGACAACTAAAGATTAGATAATCTATTCTAGCCCACGGGTTATCATTTTGTTTCTAGTCGAGTATTCTCCTAGAATGCTAGGTGGTTGGTTGTGCTCCTGCTCCATTTAAGTTTATGTTGAACTGTTGCATTAATATGATGGATCCTGAAATTTGTCCAGCCCTAAGTCTCGCATAGTATTGCAGAATTTTGACATTCTATTAGACAAACTATGTTCTTATCAATGTCTTGGACTGTAATCTGGCTCTTGATGTCTATCAGAAGGCAAGACATAAATAGAGCATTGTAAGAGATTTTCTTCTGACAAGATCCCCATAAAGGTTGTATATCTCTTTAAGCATTTAGCTCTTTACTCAAACATATCATGTTTTATGCATTTTTTCTGTTTCCAAGCAAATGTTATCGTATATGTGCCCTTGACTTGAGGTTATCTACTGATTTCTTTTTCCTTTGTCTTGGGATCTCTGCCTACTTCCTGCATCCCTGCCAGAAAAATATATCTTGAGAACACACGCACTAATCTGGCAAGTGCATTTGGGTGAAATTTTGATTTTGAACACCCCTACTTTGGGGAGGTTGCTGTGATGAAAAAAGTTTCAAACCTCAATTTTCACTGTGCTAACCCGACCTCTTATAGCCAATATTTGTCCCTGCTTATGTTGCGAACTGTCAACTCGCCTTTTGTGCTAGTCCATGCAGTAAACACACTCTGAAAACTGGTAAGAAGCCTTGTTATCATGCTGCCTTTCCCTTCCTGCCCTCCCCCTCTTTCCTCCCAGGCCAACCGAAATATAACATGTCAGTATAGTCT
Organism: Balakata baccata; assembly: GCA_949630135.1. NCBI lineage: Eukaryota > Viridiplantae > Streptophyta > Magnoliopsida > Malpighiales > Euphorbiaceae > Balakata > Balakata baccata. The sequence goes on along the minus strand of CATIWF010079481.1, from coordinate 20,255 downwards.
TGTAGGAAAATTCTCCTATGGAATATTAGCAAATACAGTATTATGCTGCCTCAGTTAACAACAAAATCTTGTTCTGTTCTCCCAATCAATAGGAGTAACTAGAATATCTAGTTCTTTTGATAAGAATAGTAACCGATAAGTATTTTATATCTAGAATAGTGCTACCTCAAGCTATTCCTTTAGTAAGTATTCTTTTATGAACATTCTCGTTTGTGTTAGCATGCATTAGTTCAGTTGTTTTTTTTATTATTATTTAATTTAATTTTTTAAAACTTTGAATTCTCTGCAGATATGGGTGTAGAGAGGAGCATTCAATTGGAAGGTTTGACTGAGGCACAGATCTCTAAGGCTCTCGAAGACCTTGTGAAGTTGGGGCCAAGGGTTAAAGCATGATATAACTGTTGTTTTGTTTTAACTTTATGGAATGAAATAAGTTGAAACTGTGGGAAGCTCTTCCTATCACAGTTTTCCGGTATGTACTTTCGCATATGTATGTTGGGGGGAGTCGGATGCCCTGATAACTATGGTTTAAACATTTTTTCTTTTGGGATGATCAGCATAACTTTCCAATTATATAATGGGTTGTCTGGGGTGCGTGCAGTAGTCAGTGCATCCGATATTAATATAAGGAGCGTATTTTGCATTCAAATTCGTTGGTGGTTAGAACTTAGAATATTAGAATTCGCCTCTCTTTTATGAAATAGAGCACATATTATTATTATTAAACTTGTTTAATATATTCTCTCCATTATTAAATTTCTTCATTTGACTTTTTTACTATTAATTATAAGTTAATTTAGTCTTAATATATGAAATACTTTGCATATAACTAGTGACAGTTAAATAATTTTTCAGTTAAATCTTGGTTTATAAAATATTTAAATTTAATATTTGATTAGTAATAATCATATTAAATTAATAATAATCAATTGAATAGATTATCAGTTAAACAACTAAATTAGTTTAAAGTCAATATTAATAGAATCAATAAAATAAAATTTAAGTTGAAACTTTTTATCATAAATTAATAAAATTTAAAATCAAAACATGTTTTTTTAACAAAAAAAACTGAAAACTCCAAAAAATATTTATTTTGATTACTACATATATCATTCTTCATACTTCCGCGGTTTCAAATTCAATGCAGTGGCTGAGCTTTTAAGGGGCAAGGGGAAGCTACGACGCTCGAAAATATATATATATTTTGTGCTATATGAGTATAAGGTAGGGAATTTTACAAATATGAAAAAAAAAAACGCAAATAATCACATATTTATTGTGACTTAAAGCTTTTTTAAACCTATAGAAAAATGCATAAAATAATTGAAAAATACTGAAATTCATAAACTTCAAAAAGTGCACAGTTAGTGCATTTCCGTAATATATTGGATTACCTTAAGAAAACAATTGTTCAATTTTCTCAAAAAAGAATAAGAGAAGAAAAAGAGTTGAATAATTAATAAATCATTTAAAATGTTGTTTGACTTTTGTTAGTCATGGTGGAGCCTTAGGTTTGATTTGTATAGTTTATTGTGGAGCATTGAGTATATTTTCTAAGTATTTTGTATATATTTTAGAAATTCTTTAGGAATATCAAAAAAATACTTTTGAATATATTTTCAAAATATTTTGAATATACGTTAAAAATATTTCGATTCAATTTTCACCAAAATAGAAAAAAATAAAAAAAATTGAATAATTAATAAATCATTTAAGATGCTATTTGACTTGTTTTATTACTTGTGGAATTTTAGATTTAATTCGTATGGTTCATTGTAGAGTTTTAAATATATCTAGAAAATCTTTTAGAAATAGCTTAGAAATATCTCGGTTAATTGCACTTTTTAAAAAAAAAAAAAGAAAAAAAAAAAAAGAATAGCTGCAGAATATCAAGCAACAATTAATCCCAATTTATGGATGTTTGGTCCATTTAATTTATCCATTCCCTAGCTCTCAGTAGTAAAAGAATCCAAATCCACACACATATATATATCTATGTGTGTGTGTGTGTGTGTGTGTGTTGCTCGAAAATGCGGCAGTTCTTGGATCCTCTTTCGCTTAGACACTGTCATGGTGGACAAGAAGAGGAAAACAGAGATGATGCGAAGCAGAAAATTGAAAAAGCCAAACAAAAAGTGGAAAAGCAAAAATATCAGTAAGAAAACAGATAAGAGAAATCAGAAGAAAATAGGTCCTCGCTTGCTTGCAGCGCTGCGAAGGGAACTTGACTGCATAAATCCTAAGAACCATTTTGACAACGAAGGCGATGAAGATATCGTCTCGGATGAAGGGAAAGACTTCTATAAGTATGAGGAAGAGGAGGATGTAGAGCCGTCGAATAAGAACCAAAGGTACGATAGCGGAACAAAAGCTTAACATACAGTAAAAATAAATTAATTTCGGTATGGTAGATAATTTTGTAAATAAAATTTTAAAGATCGTGATTTATGAAATTTTTTCTATATTAAGCTTAAACGCCATTTATTAAGTTTTATTATTATTTGTTTTTAATCATAAAATCTTCTACCTAACCCCGTTTTATGAAAGACTTAAATTAAAATAGCAAATTTCTTTTTAACTTCTATTTCTTCGTGATTTAAATCAGATCTCCTCAATTAGATATGTATTTTTAATTATTCAATCTTGAATTTTGATTTTAAAATTTTTTTATGTTTTGCTTACTTGACCTTTTAATTTTAGGCAAAGTAGGTTTTTATTTTTTTCCTTCTTTAACTGTTAATTTAATGAAATCTCAAATTAATTTTACAATAGTCATATATATAGATATATATACACACGATGAAATTTCATAGTTTACCAAAATTTTTATATTTTTTTATTTGTACAGAAAATAATTTCATTTGTACCGATTTTTTTTAATTTTCATTTTTAGAAAGAGAGATTGTGCTTGCAGACTGTAATTTTAAAGAAGATTTTATTCAAAGACAACGATGAAGAACAAATTTGCTCGATTTGTTTAGAAATAATAGATGAAAGATATTTGTGTATAATACTTCCATTTTGCAGAAATATTTATCATTATCGTTGCATTTGACTATGGCTTTCTAAATATAGCCATTACCTACTGTATAGTTTTCATGTTTGAGATCATTAGAATTTTGGTTATTGTATGTATTTATTTATTAAGCATCAATTATCTTTTATCCTTTAAAGATATATTTAAGGTATATCCAAGGTATAACAGATTTTATAGTATTTGTTCACAACTGTTTTAAACCGAAGATATCCCCAAGATATACTTAAAATATAACCAAAGTATACTGAACTTTATAGACTATTATCATAGCTACAGCCCGAACTCAATTATTTCCTAATAATTGTTGTACTTCACAAGTCACATTAATTTCTTGACCGACACTATCTCGGCCCTTAACTACCTCAGATGCTTTAATTGTCAATTTTAGCATTGAACAAGAGGTTACACCTATGTCTATGGGGTTCTATATTGCAAGTTAACCTACCCCACTAATACTAATAGTCGGCGTTCACAACTGTTAGGCTGAAAGTATCCCCAAAATATATCTACAATATACCTAATATATACCAAACTTTATAACATTTGTTCACAAATATTTTAGGCCGAATGTATTCCCAAAATATAATGCCCACAATTTAGGGCCTAGGAATTATCGCAAATTATTAAACACAAAGAAACATGAAGAATTTAAATTTAAAATAAAATAATTATTAAGTTAAAATAATTAAAAAGGAAAAAGAATTTGTTTTGGGTCAAAAAGAAATTTTACTATATTATCATAAAAGAAAATAATACTATATTAATATATTAATGTTTATGATTATAATAAAAGCAAAAGAAGTTATTAACATACCATATATATATAAAGGAAGGCCAAAAGGCCTAAAAAAAAAAAAGAAAAACCAATACACCTGCACCTTGGCTTTCTTTTCATTTGGACATTACACGAGTGCGGGTTTCAGCGTAAAATATATTAAACGGTACCGTATAGCCCCTTGTTTCCATATATATAGACCCCCAATGGCATAGAACCCTCACCCCACTAAACAGTACACTCTTTTCTTCCTTCTGCCGAAAATTAAACTCTCTCGCACAGTTCTCTATTTCAGCCCCAGGAGTCAAGAAGAAAAGTATATTGTTCTAATGTTTTCTTTCATAGTAAGTTCCATCCCTTTAAGTAAGTACTATTATTATTTTATTTTTCTTCTCCAGTATTTCCCAAGTTCTTGGGAATAAACACAGTAGATATTTATTTTGGGTGTTTTCACGGAATAGTTTTTTATCTATGGTTTTTGTTTTTTGTGTTACAACAAAACAATTGGTGCTGACGACCATCCGCGGAGTGAGATTTTTATATGGACTCTTGTGGTTCATAGGCTAAGATCTGTATATATACTCATAATTATTCCAATATTTATTTTACTGTGTATTTAATTTATTTGGATAAATTATTATTTGATGATTTTATGGACTAAAAATAGGAAATTAATATAGAATATGAGAAATTGTGCCATTTTGTTGGGTTATTGAGATTAATTGTTAGAATGATTCTTGTGTGAAATTATGGATTAAAGATACTAAAAAAAAAAGAAACTGTATCTAACTATGTATTTTATATGGTTGGGCTTGATTAAATGTAAACAATGGATTTTAATGTAAGAATAAAGAATGAACACTGTTATATTATGGGATAGTAAATTAAACTGTTAAATTAAATTTTGGTATGTTTTCATGATTGAGACTGAAATTATTTAAGAACACTGAAAATAAATTTAAATGTCTTTATATTGTTAGATTGTTGGATATTAATGGTTATGATAAATTTTTGGACGAGATTATAGTTTTATGACACTAGGAAATTTAGTCAGAACATATCCTTGAACCCTAGAAATCTTGAGGAACACGAGGAATAACTGCAGTATCGTAAATTGGGGATCAAAAGTGTTATTATCCCTGGACATAGCGCGTGGAATATTATATTTCTTACTACTACAGATTATTGAATCGAAGTATTGAGTTAAATCAAAGTGATGTCAACCAAGTAAATTATGCTCCTATAAGACCTACATGCATGTGAATGTAGTCATAATTATATTTCTTCATAATCACGAGCAGACATTGTTTTTATTTTTTTAATTATTCATTTTCAATTCTTTTTGGGTTCCAGTATATATATTTTGTCTCTTTACATAGTTAATCAGAGCAAATTTTATGGTTGAAACATAACACTGCCAAGTAATTACTCAATTACACAACAACTTGTCTATTGTCACCTCAAATATTTGTTCCTTCTGTATCATTTGTGTCATGTCAATGTATTCCAGTATTATGACTACCTACTGTTAGACACGAATATATGAGATAATTGAACAAGATTAGTTGAGAAAAAAAAATTGTAATTGAATGAGTTATACTCTGATAATATATACTTTGAATATGACATGTAATTGATTATATATGATTTTGATATATGGGTCATGACATGATTTCTATATAATTTATTTATGGAAAATTGAAAGAGATCTACTACATGAATTGATAACCGACTAATAATTTAAATGTTCATATCTCTATACGAAAACTAATTTAAGATATATGACATATCATTGAGGGGTTACGGAATCACATGCTATTGAATTATTATTTTTACTATTTGAAATTTTGGTGGCAGAGGCCTAAAAAAAAGGCGCACACTCAACTCTATTGCTAGCATTTTTTAATTTTTGCAATCAAAGTGGCTTATGCCGAAAGAGGTGCTCTTGATTGTAATCAGAATCGGATAATTAGTGAGCAGGAGGCTTAAGCCTGAAAGAGAGCATTCCTGTCTCACAATTCGCAGCTGACTAGTCTGTATTTAGAGGCTTGGGCTAACAATATGAAATAAATAAAAAATAAAACCGGTTAAACAAGATACAAATTAAGAAAATAAAATACATATTAATGGATGAATGAATTACATGAATATGGATTATGAAATCAAATACAAGATATGATTTATAACTTTCGCTTACCAAGTACGTGGACTTTTTGTGATTATATATGATTGATATGACCATATTGACAAATGACTAATGCATGTATGAAAATAATTATAAATGATGTGTATGCCATATTGTATGTGTAAATGCATGCAATAATTTTTATAATGATATGTACCACTAAACTATCATTAGTTTAGCGTATGAGTTTTCAGCACGAGCTACTTAATAGCAAAGTTGATGAGAAGATGAGCCTGTTAAAGAAGTCAGAGTCTACTCACGCATTATTTATTTATACTCATTCATTTAGAGATAATTAAACAGTTATCAAATTTATTTTATTTGATTAATTATTTTAATTGTACTTTATATAAAGATGTAATAAGTGGATGTGTTTAGCCTTAACTTTAGATTTTGGCATGAATTACATTTACAGTCAGCGATTGATAACATAGTTACATGATACAGTTTTATTAGACATACTATATGCATGAGAATGATATGAGTTATAAGCATTGATGACATGATTTTATGAAAATCAAATATGAATTGGATACAGAATAATAAGATGATGATGAACAGACATAGATTGAATAACATTTGCTTATGTGGTAGGCCTAACTTATTATATGGAAGTGTATTACACGAAATGTACCCAATGTATACAAAATGTGCAGATGTAATTATAGAAAATATTTTTTGGTAAAATTGAAAAAATATTAAAAGCATATAAAATTGTAATTATTTTTTTTTGGTATTTATAAAAAATTTGCTATATATATAGTATTAGCATTTTAAAAATTATATATAATTACGAAAATTTTATAAGAATGTTATTAATTATTTTAATCCCTTCAAATATTTTAGTCAAATTCCACCACTAGTTCAATCTAAGATTTCTTAAAAGACACAAATTAGTTCATGAATTATATCTTATGAAACGAGTTATTTTCTCAATTTTAACTTAGTGCAAATAAGTATTAGAATTTTAAATTCAGTACAAATTAGTTCATGAATTCATCAGACTGAATTGGCTTATTGGTAGAGTCTAATATATAAAAGATCTAATTGTATTAAATTTAAAATTCGAAAATTTATTTATATTAAATTAAAGTTGAATTGATGATTTATTACATAAAATATAGTTTATGACTAATTTACATCTTTAGCTTTTTTAAAATTTTCTTTTAACTAAAAAAAGTTGACGGCTTTCAAAAAAAAAAAAAAACTTATGTCCTGATTTATTAATGAAATCATTAAACAATCTATCATTATATATGCAAATTATTACGTTTTTGTGTGTATTTTAGATTTATTGACTATCCATAAAAATTAATATATATGCAAATTATTAAGTATTATACATATTTTTAATTTTTCAGAAAAATTAATTTTAGGAGAATGATAAAACCTTATTGATTTTATTGGATAAAATAGTTTTTTCTGACGGAAGATAGATAAAATAGTTAAATAGGATATCATTTTACTCAAAAAAATTAAATTTTGATCATTATGCACAATCAAATAAATGAAATTAGAATCCACCAAAAAAAAAAAATAAATGAAATTATTTTCAAATGTGACGGATCGACTTGCTGAAAAATAATTTATGAATTCTGTGGCAAAATTTAATGAAAAAAAAAAGGATAGAAACATGTTTCCCTAGTCTAGTTACAGTGGAAGATGAGGGATTTGGGGAAGGGAGTGTATTTTAAAACTAAGTAAGTTGGCGCCGCCGAGTAGAAGAGAGAAGGATGTCGGGCGTGCATACTGATGCCCTAGTAAGGATTGAGGAGATACAAGGGAGAGGAAGAGCTATGGTATCTTCTAAGCCGTTGAGGGCCGGCGAAATCGTGCTTAGGGATTCTCCCATCCTCCTATACTCTGCTTTTCCTCTGAACAAAGATCAACAGCATTCAAGCGCATTTTATTGCGATAATTGCTTTAGAAAGTTACAATCAGCATCAGCAGCAGCCGCATCTTGCCCATCTTGCTCTCGTCATAATTTCTGTAGTCCCAATTGTGTTTCAGCGGCCATGATCTCCTCCCACACTCCCTGGGTCTGCCATGCTTTGAGCCGCCTTCGAGATTGCCCACCCCTTGTTCTGCATCAGTCTCTGGAGAGGCAGGTTCAAGCTCGTTTCCTCATCGCCGCCTACAATCTGGCCCTTGTCTCGCCTTCCAATTTCCAGATTTTATTGTCTCTTCAAGGCCGTGGAGACGATGAAGCTGCTCAATTTCTGCACTCCCTCATCTCATCCCTCTGTCCCCCTCCTCTAGCTGCAGGATTTCCCTTCTCCGTGGAACTTTCTTCGGCGCTACTTGCCAAGGACAAATTCAATGCCTTCGGCTTAATGGAACCTTTTGATTTCAATGAAGAAAACGGCGGGCAGAGATCAGTCCGAGCGTATGGCATTTATCCCCAGGCATCTCTCTTCAACCATGATTGCCTTCCAAATGCTTGCAGATTTGACTATGTTGATAGCGCCTCCGATCGTAATACTGATGTGATCATCCGTATGATTCATGATGTTCCCCAAGGGAGAGAGATATGCTTGAGCTATTTCCCTGTCAATGAGAACTATTCTAACCGACAAAAAAGATTGCTGGAGGACTATGGCTTTATCTGCGACTGTGACCGCTGCAAGGTAGAAGCTTTTTGGTCCGATCAAGATGAGGATGGTGATGGTGATGATAATAATGAGGCTATGGAGGAGGACAATGATGCAACGATGGATCAAGAAGAGGACAATGGCACAAACTTTCCTCACGCCTATTTTTTCTTGAGATACATGTGCAGTCGGGGAAATTGCTGGGGCACATTGGCTCCTTCGCCGCCGTCTCAGCCTAACCAGGCGTCTAATTTACTGGAGTGTAATGTATGTGGCAACATTAAGAATGATGAAGTTGCTGGCATGGATAACTCGTCTCTCTAAGTCTATGGTACGGTAGTGACAACTGCCTAATTTACTTCATATTCCGACTTGCCTTCCTTTTAATAATATCTGGATTTTTATTTTGTAATATCTAAGTTGTTAGATTATTGGATCTATATTCATGTGTTCATGTGTTGGAACTTAAGTTGTCGTTCATTATTTTGCATAAAAAAAATATATTATTCAGTTTAGGACGAGCTTGCATTGTGTTAAAAATTGACAAACACTATAAGATCAAATTGAAAAAAAAAAAAATTGACAAACACTAAAGAGCTATCCTCTTTGGCTAGAGCTTGTTATCCTCGAACTAAGGTAATTAAATTATAAGAAACATTTTCTTCCAAAAATATATTGGAATCTCATAGTTAGTTAACATGGAAATACACTGGAAAAATTTGGACCCAACTCTGTGTGAAAAAAAAAAAAAAAAAGCAAAGAACAAACATGATTGGGTATAATCCATAGATCCAATCCAAAAATAAGATAAGGTGATAAGCCTACGTGGCAAAGCCCTTCTTCTCCGGTCCTCAACTTGTTCGTAGAAAACACTCTCTTCCCTCCCTAGCAACAAACTCCATGGCGTCACCAACACTGTTATCCCCTACCTCCAAACTCACAGCCCTGTCTACCACCAGATCCAAAGCCATCAGTGCCACTGCAACCAGTACTCTACCACCAGTGCCATTGCAACAACTGCCTCTCCGCCGCCACTTCTTGTACTTGGCCGCTAGTGTCCTGTCTCCAGCATGGCTGCTTCGGGTGCGTCCTGCCCTTGCTGCATCTGACGAGGAATATGTGAAAGAGACAGAAGAAGTGATAAACAAGGTCAGAAGCACAATTAGCATGGACAAGAATAATCCAAGTGTAGCAGCGGCGGTAGCTGATTTAAGAGAGACATCGAATTCTTGGGTGGCCAAGTACAGAAGAGAGAAAGCATTACTAGGGCGGGCTTCATTTCGTGACATTTATTCGGCATTGAATGCTGTTTCTGGGCATTATATTAGTTTTGGACCTACAGCTCCCATTCCCGCATAGCGGAAGGCAAGGATTCTTGAAGAGATGGACACCGCTGAGAAGGCATTGTTGAGGGGCAGATAATTTTAAAATTGATTTTTCTTTTTCTTCTAAGAGTTCTTATTTTACCTATTCCAATTTTACTTTATTGAGTTGCTCTGAATTATTTAATGAGATTCATTCTGAATCAAATCCGGATCCATCTTCAGTGATCGCTATCCTTGAATACACGACATGATCTATATTGAGTTTAAGCTTTAAGCAGTTGATTGGCGTACTTGGCTCCCCATTTGTGTTCGTTTATTTTTTATTTTTTTTCCGTCCGAGTCATTTGTTTGATTTTGTCTCTCAGTATATTAGAGTACGTTTTATTAAAAAAAAAAAAAGAGTACGGAGTTACAAACCTTCGTGTTGATCTTTGCTTGGTTTTGAAAAGCTTAAAAGAATGGAACTTAAATTTTTGGAAGCCAGAATCTTCTTTTATTAATTGCAAAAATAATCAGCTTACAATTGCCCAAAAAATAAACATAAAAATGCATTCTTTTTTCACATGCATGGTGGATTGAAAACCAGAAAGTTAAAGAACATGTTTTCTATCTTTTTCTTTATAAAAGGAAAAAATTGAGTGCTTTTTTTTTTTCCAGTCTATTATTATGTTTTTAGATAGGTCTCATTCTGTTCTTAATTTCGTATACATGTTAAAGAGTTAATTATTTTTCTAATTTATAATTGTTTTTGGTACAGTTTAACAGTTGCTAAATGTTACATTTCATATTTTATTAAAAAGGCTTAGGTAATACTTAGCTCTAGAAGATGATCGTTTTACTATTTAACTTTCTGAAATAATTTTTGATTTACTTAGCAAGCATAACTCTATTTTTGGTCCAATTTATTCATAAAACATAATATATGGCTCATTGTTACTGACATGATACTATTAATGAAGCTAAACATTTTTCCTTATCATATCAGCATTAAAGGATTTTATACATATTTTACGAATTGGATATGAGACAAAATGAAAAAAAAAGAGTTCAGATAGCTAAGTGAATAAAAAATTGCTAGTAAGGGACCAAATGGTGAAAACGAACATATTCAGAGGATTAGATATAACTTAAATCTATTAAAACATATTTTATATTACTCAAGAGACATATGGGTATGTTAAATATGAAATTCTTTTGGCTTAATCAAACGTTTTGAGTTCGAATACTAAATATGCAGCTATACCTTTAAATTCTTAGATTCTAAATTAAAAAAAAATATATTGCATATTTTTTTTTTAGTAACAAGCTTAAATTCATATATTATTGTCCATTATAAGGTAATAAATTTTCAAGGGGCATACTGTTTATTTCTCCTTAGAAGTTTTGGTTTGCGAAATTATTTTATATACTCTGTTACATGCAGGATTGGATGGTCCTATCTGCTTGTCTTATTGCCTTGGGCCTGGCTTTGGATTTCTTCGGTAAGTGGTTGCATTAATTTGTAGCTATAAAATTATTACTGTTTTAATTAGCTTTCTTTAAGGAATGAATGTCAATAAAGCCTTTATACGTTCCGTTACATGAGGGTCACTGCTGGAGCTGCTGGTATTCCCGTTTGCAGGAATCTACATGCTGGTTGGATCACATCTAATACCAAACAAAGCGTACTTCTAAAGACAATTAGAGCATCTTCATCCTTGCAAAGGAAATTGTAAAATGAGGTAGCCAATTGCAAAGTGACATTTATATGAATAAAAGATAATTTGCAAACTTGCAACAAATGAAAATGGAGAGAAAATTTCATTTGAATACAAAATTTAAATAGGTCACATTTCTACTATTTTTACAATATTTTTAATTATAAAGAATATATATAATATATTAAAATATTAATTGGATTCCATAAGTTGAATTAGATATAAAATGAGTTTGAAAGTGTAATTAAAATTTTGCAAACCACACCTTGCAATGATAATGATGCTGTTATAATCTCATTTTGTTGTATTTGATCTGATTAGCTAACCAATGGGAATGTACTTGTTCTCCAGGTGGATGTGTACATGTGGATGTAGGCGCATGACTTTGTTGTCCCAGTGGATGGGGATGCATGCATCGATGATTTATATCATTGCAGCCTGCGACATTGCCTGTTTTCTTGCGGGGATTTAATTGGAAGCGTCCAGATTTGTCACAAGAATCACTTAGCTCTTGTGATTCTCTACATAAGTTCAATATTATGTTCTTACCGGTCACTGCAGCTTCAGCTAATTGGGATTGGAAGATGAATGTGTGGTAGACTGGCAGTGTACGTTATGACGGCTACTTCATTCTCTATTGCATTGTGTATAGGAAAAGCCCCTCACCACTCTGTTTAACTTTGGTTAGTAGCAGCAAAATGTGTGAGGCTTTTATATATTTGATATTTGATGCATTCATTACTCTTTCAGAAATCATGAATTTTGGGATCATAATTCATTGTCACATTCAAGAAGCCGCTTACTGTAATGAAAATGCATCATTATCATTATATGAAGAAACATTAACTAATTATTCTTGGCAATGCAGAACCAATTAATTTACACATGAGAAAAGCAAATAAAAATAAGAAAAGTAAAAAAAAAAAAAATCATGGTATTAAAATTTAAATTCACATCTGGTGCTATCAAACAAATATAGCAGATAACAGGAAAAATATGAAAGGAAGCCATTTATTCAGGCAATAGAATCATATATTTGAGTAGAGCTGGCGTAATGAAAATTAACGATGGAAATTGGAAATCGATCAGTGGTGGTGATAGAGCGGAGGTAGTTTTGAAAGAGGCAGAGGAGGAGAAGCAGAAGGATAAGAGGCTGAGGAAACTAACGGAGTAGGAGGTGCAGAGGGAGTGGAGGATGGAGGAGAGTCAGTAGAATGATAGTAGGGATATATAGTATATACAGTTTGAGCAATAGTGAGGGCGAAGAGGAAGATAGCAGCAACAAGGGAGAGAATAGCCCAAGGATTTCTGAAATAGGTGTGAATGAGGTTGGCACGCCACTCATTCCAAGCTTTCTTACAGTAGGTATTAACCTTTTTATGCACAAAATCAAGGCTGCTATCAGGGTCAAGTGTAATATCTTTGGAAAGAGAGTTGAAGAGTTTGGCAACTGCTTTGTCGCTTCCAATAGCATTCTGGATAATCCCTCGGGAGTGTAAGAGAGCTACATCCCTCTCGCTATCAATGATATTGTCCATGAAAAAGATATAGGATGTCACTTCATTCCCTGCACCTACATGGAGACGCTCGAAGGCCATCAAATTGAGAAATATTGATTCCGTTGCATCGTCTACTGCTACTACCGGAAGCCTAAGCACTCCACTGCGAAATGATATATCTTTAAGACTTGTTGTTTTACTTTTCTTGAACATTATTCCAGCTTCATTCAGCTCTGTTGCAGACCGTATAATATTGTCACCACTTTTATGGTATCTACTTCGTGATCTGCTCTGACGTCTCTTTTCGCTACCGCCATGTTTTTGAAGCAAACTTTTCCTATAAACATCCAATACGTGCAGGCACTTACCTAGGCTTGACACAGGTGCATTAGGAAAGCAGAACTTAAGGATTAGATTGTTCACAAAATCTTCGTCCTGCATATAATTTGTTAACTATTTGTGAGCAAACTAAAAATGTTTTCATGGGGATACCCAAAAATTGAATTAATTGAAACAATAAGTAAAATCAATAGTATGCATATTAGGTACCTAACCTTTTCTTTCCCACTTTCAACGGCAAGCAGCTTGTCCAGAACCAACATGGGGAGTTGATTCTCAAGCATCAGCATGTCACGCATAATATATGGCATGATATAAAGCTTCCCGTGATTGCTAAAAATTGGATCATTGGGAGCATAATCATCCATGGTGTTGGTAGCAATGCGTAAGATCTCTAGCAAGAAACACCCATCAAGAATCAGCATTTGGAGGAATCTATTCGTCTCTTGCTGCCACAACAAATCAAGGGGATCATACGAGTCCTTTAACAGCTGCACAACATCAGTTAAAGATTCAATGAAAACCTTCAAAGGCTTATTTGTTCTCCTGAGAAAATGAAGGAGAGCTCGTTGTTTGTGGTGTTCCATTGGCTTAAGATGTTCTTCCCCATGATGATAAGGGCCAAAGGAGACTGCCTGAGGTCTGTAGGCTTTCTTGTTGAGGTCAGTGACACATGCAGGTATTTTGTAGATTGAGCGTTTCTTCCACTGCTCTGCTTCCTTGGAATTATATGTGTCCGTCATCTTGTCAAGCTTCTCACTCACCTCAATAACCCAGTTTGTTCCCGCCATTAATCCTCCCTAAAATTTCTCTCTATGATTTTTCCACTCATGGCTTGTATCTTTAAATACTCAATGACCCAAGTTTTATTTTCATTGCGTTAGAGACAAGAAATTGATTGCTTTTGTTGCCATAATAAAGGCTTCACAAGACAAAAAGCATATTAGATTTAAGGTTTCACATGTACCAAAAAAAAAGTTGTATGGTTTCACGTTTCAAGGAGATAACGGCCATATTTTTTATAATATAAGGAGGCTGTTTTATCTCTTTTACCAAGAAAATAAATACAACAGGCCATTCCTTTCTTGTAGTCCAGAAAATTTGACAGCCTATCCCTGATACTTTCCCTTCCTCGGGAGGCAGCATAAGTCTTTTGTAAACGACAATAAATGAAAAAACAAAAAATTAAGGGCTAGCGCAATAATGAATGAATATGACTCTATATGAGAATAATTAAAAAAACAGAGAGAGTTCAAAATATAAAAGACGAAGTAGCCTGACAAGAAAAGCTGCAGTAGTGTTTTCACAAGTCCCAAGATTTGGGTTCAGCAGGATTTCTTTTGGCGGAAACTAACTACGATGCTAATAAGAAAAGAAGAGCAGTATACCGATGGTAAGCACATTATCCGTAATATAAAAATACTCCTATTATATTAATTTAATATTTTAAAAATTATTTATAATATAAAAATATTTTAATTTTATAAACAAATAATATTTTTATTTTTAATTGTTAATTTTTTTTAGTATAAATATGACATAAAATATTTACATCACATAAGTTTTAATAAAAATAAAATTAGCAGCAATATCTATATAAGATAAATTTCAATTTTGGTGGCTGGTATTACAACTAATTTTGTTTTTATTAAATTTATCTGGATATTTCATGTCATATTTCTGTTAGAGAGAATAAAAGGGTGTTTATGATTGTTATTGAGTGTTTTAAAAGTAGATTTTGAATTTTTTGATTTAACTGACTGATTTTTTTTTAATTTTTTATGAACTATTTTTTTCAAATATATTTTTGGAAAAAAAAAATATTTACCTGTTTCTATTCAAAATCAGTTTTCAAAATTTAAAAAAAGTTCAAAATAGAAAATTTTTTTCCGAAAAATATTTTTTCCAAATGCAATACCAAACAAATCCTAATAGCGGAAGATAATATTTGAGATAATTTTGTGCTATAAATAATATTTGAGGTACTGAGTTGTTACGATTTACATAATTGATGTACGTTTTTGTTACAAATAATATTTGAAGTATTGAATTATTATTGTAATATACCAATGGTAGCAGAAACTTACTTGTTAATCAGGCATTTAGTGTCTTTCATGCTTCAGAATACCGGTTACTAGAATCTGAACGAATTCCACAATACGAACACTTCCGTTTCTTCTTTATTGATCAATTGGAAGATGAGAGAATTACAGAAAATCAGAGAATAGAAGAGAAGAATGTATTTTTTCAGTAAATCATGTATTCAACAGTTATTCTTTTACATAATAACTAACTCTTTTATATTAAAGAGTATTTAGGTCTTATACTGGGTCAAGCCTACATAGGCAGCCTAAATCCATAACCCAACATCTCTCACTTGTCCCATAGTGGGCTTGGCTCATCCAAAAAAGTCAATCCAATATTTCAGTCTTAAAAAGATCATTCATGCAGGTGAACGTACTGTGCGACACAAAATACATAAATGGTAGAAGTTCTAATATACAAATCTAACCATAGGCCATACATGAGACATCAACCCAAAGATATATTTATTCATTACATTGTGCTTATTTATTCATTACATTGTGCTTATTTATCCTAAGTATCTTTCTTAATATACATAATCGAGTACTATTCAATTCATCTAGAACCCATATTCATATATCTTTTTTAATTACTTTGTACTCTAAATTATTTCAAGCTTTATTAAGCGAAATAATTCCGGGCGGTGAATACAAGCAGCAAATATATAAATAAAAATACTATTTCTTTCTCCCTCATATCAATTGGATTAGAGTTAACTTGTTTTTCTAGGAGTGTTCAATTTAGTCGAATCATCTCATGACTATAGGATACTACTAAGATAGTCAACATTAATTTATCACCTCATAACATAGTTAAAAGTCACAAAAAGGGTAATTTTAAAATTGAAATCTATATGTAAGATTTCTAAGATTCACATAGCGAAGAAGTAGATATCTATTCTTTCGCTTCATAATAGATCGTTTAGCACATGCAGTATGAAATGCATGCTATAATGGAGCTACTCTTTTTCTTTCGAATATAAAAGAGTTTATGTCTCACTCTTTATTATAAAACAAATAATACCATATGAGTCTTAGTCTTGTCACTCTCAAAGCGCGAAACCTAAAACCTTTGTTTATACATTCAAATAACATTAAACAACAAATTTCACATTCAGCTTTCTCTTAATGAACACATGAATGGTGGAGAAACCATTCATATCAATTCTTATAAATGAAGAATCTCATCTTGATTCTTATCAAATTGACCTATTGAATAATATGACTAAAACTGCTCCCACTACATCTTAGTCATCTAAAATATTCGGTCTCATCTCTACTTGCTCAATAGCGCTAGACGCGATTACTCATGTAAAAGAGTCAATATAAGTCCATCAATATATTTGGTTGAGTGCTAACATGCATATACAATGTATTCATATATTAAAGAGAATTCGCAAACAACGAATTAAACATATATGCCTTTGATTTTATTATATACAAAACAAGTGGTCTATCAATATTTACAAATTGTTCATATTCTGCGTAAGCCTAGGGATTTTACATGTCGAGCAAATGCATCTCTAGCTATTGGTTTGGTAAAAAGATCTGTTACCATTTTACTTATCGAAATGTGTTTCAAAACCACTTCATTTCTGCGATCATGTCTCTAACATGATGATATCTAATTTGGATATGTTTGGTCTTTCCATGATATTTTGGATCCTTAGCATAAGCTAATGCAACCATACTATCACAATATATTGTGACAGGTTCAGAAGCTATTTTAACGATTTTTAGGTGTTGCAAAAACCTTCTCAATGAAACTGCACCTTACATAGCCGGAAAATACACATGTATTCTTCTTCCATTGTTGATAAAGCTATACAAGATTGCTTATTGCTACTCCATGAAATTGCATAATCATTTAGCAAGAATGCATATGCAGAAGTCGATTTGTACTGATCAAAATCACCTCTCCAATCAGCATCAATGTAACCAATTAAGTGCAAATTTTTCCCTTGATAATATAGAACATAGTTTGAAGTTCTTTTAACATATCTTAAAATCCTCTTGACTGCTATTCAATATTTTGGTCCTGGATTAGATTGAAATATGCTTACTAGCCTTATGACATGACAAATGTCTGGACATATGCATATCATTGCATATATCAAACTTCCAACAGTGCTAGAGTACAGTACTTTGGACATTCTTTCATTTTTATCAGATATTTTGGGACATATCAAGACTAAGGCTCAAATTCCTTTCAATTGGAGTATCCATGGGCTTACTATTATGTATATGATAATGCTCTAATATTTTCTTAATATAAGTCTCTTGAGATGGAACCAAAAAACCTTTTAGAGCAATCCTTAAGGATATTAATACAAAACACATAGCTAGCCTCACCTGTATCTTTCATTAAAAATGTTCGATGATAACCCTTTCCTTAAGGATATCAATCAACTTGTCATTTCAAACTAATAGTATGTCATCGACATATAAGGACAAAATTATGAAACCGATATTAGAATATTTAACATAAATGCAATGATCTTCCTCCATCATCATGAAGTCGTCTCTTAACATGGCTTGATAAAATTTGAGGTTCCATTATCTTGAAACTTGCTTAAGGCTATAAATTGATCTTTTGAGTCTGCATACTTTGCACCCTTGTCCCTTAAGCTCAAAGCCTCAAGGTTGATTCATATAAATTTATTCATCTAGTTCTCCATTGAGAAAAATAGTCTTAATATCCATTTGATATAATTCTTATAATGTCTGGCGATTTAGGCCTAGTAGTGTGTGACTTTAATTAAATGCACTGATTCGATTGGAGTCTAAATTTGGACCCATAAAAAAATTACAAATTATAGGGGATATTATTATTATGGAACTAAAAGATTGGTAAAAGAATTAGAAAAATTTTAAAATTTTCCTATGGTCAAAATTGGTTTTATCATATTTGTTTGGGAAAAATGTGTAAAAATTAGGGAATCATATGGGGGAAATATAATTTTCTGTAATTAAAACTTAATCAAGATTAATTAAGTTAATGGATCAATAGAAAGATATATTATCTAATTAGTGGGACCCTTATACATTAACCTAAGTATAAAAGTCAAAATTTGTGGCATATTTTTTACTTATCCAACCAAACCCTCTATCATCATCTTCTCCTCTCCATGGCCGGCCACCCCACCCTCCAAACCCTCCATTTTTATGTCTTTTAAGCTCCTTCAAGAGTGGGAAAAAAGGGTTAGTTAGAGAGAAACTAAGTAGCTAAAGAGATTTTATCATAAGAGAGCAAGAGAGAAGGAAGGAAAGAAGAGAAAAAAAGAAGAGAAGAAATGGAGAATTTAGCCACATTTGGAGATCCATTAAGGTGAGTTTGTTCTTCTTAAATTCAATCTTATTACATGTATTTGAGACCCTTGTTAATGATTATTGTGATTGAAATTGTTAGATTATGGTTTGTGTTGATGTTATGAAACTTGTGTTGTGAGGTATTTATATATTGGGAAAAAGATGAAATTGAACTTTAGGACTTATTTGAAGGTGTAGGGGGCTGCCTAATGAAGGGAAAATAAAAAAAAAATGTTGGGAAGTGATTAATAGTGGATTAGTGATGAGAAGGTGATTAATGTAAATAAAAAGACCATTGAGTTAGTAGGGTTGATTTAGTTGTGATTAGTGGAGTGAGTGACTAAAGATTATAATGAACATGAATGAGGTAAAGAAAGGAAGAATTAAAGATATTGAAAAAGGTGGAAAAATATTTAGAACACTAGACATAATTCATGTAAAGACATTAGTTATAAGTGTGGCATTGAAAAAAATTTTGCTTGTTTTGCTAAGGCCAAACAAGTGGGCAAAGGAGTGCCCATCAAGAGGTGGAAAAAGAAAAAAAAATGCCACCTAAAAGTGATGAAAAGAGAAGGTTTGAGGTTATTTATGTAAGTGTTTTTTGATAAAAATCTTACATGCCATAAATTTATGAAATATGTGTAATGTATGCTATGCATGAAGTTTGAAATGTTATATGTGATAAATGGTTGTTTTTGAAATTTTGTGGTGAATTGGTATATAACATTGAGTTTTATAAATGTGTTTATGATCTGGAAATTTTAGGTATATGCATTATTACATAAGGTCATGGAATTGATTAATTTGTAATAAGTCCATTGAGTACCCTATTACACAATCACTAAAATAGCCTTGATTAAATTAATCATAACTTATATTATGGTAATTGGATTGACATGAAACTATTGAATATGATAGCTAACATATAGTACTAAAAATGTTACGAATAACATAAGTTGAAATTTGGTTTGTAACTAGGTCAAAAATTGGCTACAAAATCTTGGACTTAAGTGAGTCAAGAAAATCATGAGCAAAAATTTAATGAGCACCAATCGGTAATTTAGCTATAACTTTTGAGATAAAATTCGGATTCTAGTGATACTTTTTGTAAATTCAAGCTAAGACAATAGACTAAAAGTTCACAGAAGATATTAAGATTTGAATCAAGTCATAAATAGGCCAAAATTAAGGTTCAATCCCAGGGCTGAAATCTGCCATAAAAATAAAATTTCAATCTTTGGTCTCTTTCATGTGGCATGTATTGTGTGATAGTTGTTGAATCCTATTGCTCTATATTAGACATATAGTATATCATTATTATGTGTGTTAGGGTTTAGGGTTTAGGGTTTAGGGTTTAGGGTTTAGGGTTTAGGGTTTAGGGTTTAGGGTTTAGGGTTTAGGGTTTAGGGTTTAG
>CATIWF010079474.1:0-10827 GCA_949630135.1 Balakata baccata | reverse complement strand
CAGATTTTTGGAAATTAGCTTAATAGTTGTGCGTAGATGTGCATAAGATTCAACAGTCTACATAAGATACTAGCTTGTCCTCTAACATTCCATATTTGGTTGCCACTTTAGAAAGAGTAGAATTACTCTGTGGGATCATCTGCTTAAGAGAAATTTTGTCTAAAATAATTTCTTTAATTATGAACCAATTATCCCAATCGGTACTTTGGAGGCTAATAAGGAATTTTAGGTGTAGATCTCTGTCTGCCCCAGACCTATGGTAATTGGTTTATGCATGTCTCTTTTACAATATTATGAAATGGCTCACCCTTGTGACGTATTGAGATCAAAGCTATATTAATAACTTTAAATGTAATGATTTCTATAAATATTGACCATTTCAAGATGTATATTAAATATGCTGATTCCTATCAAAAGAATAATGACCTTAGTCTTATTATGAAAATATCACAGGTGATGTAGGTGCTCTTGGCTGGTGGGACTTGTTCATAAATTTTGGGTATGGTTTCATTTATCTTTTATTCAAATGACATTTTCTTGGGGTTTCTTTGAGTTGAATAGAGCAACATGTCATTTTTGTTCAAGCTTTAGTTGCAACAAAAATTGTGATAAATGTGACGTTTTTTGTACAGTATCGCTGAGTGCTTTGCCTTTCTTGTTTGTACAAAATGGTCAAATCCTGTGATTCATCGAAATTCACAGACAAGAGAAGTTAGCTCTTCTTCTACTACTATTAGATATCTTGACTGGAATAGTAGCTTGGTAGTTTCTCCAGAGGAGAACCAACATCTGGACAGAATTTGTAGCCTGCAAGACATTGGTGGCCATATTATGAAAATTCCGTTAATTGGATTCCAAGTCCTCCTTTGTATGCGTTTAGAGGTATGTATATTACGATATATGATCATGGATATTGGTTATTATTATCTTATCAACAAATATACAGTGAATTTTGAAAATCAGGGAACGCCTGCTGGTGCTAGGAATATACCACTTCCGATTCTTTTCTCTCCCCTTTTCCTACTTCAAGGTGCTGGTGTTCTATTTGCTGCATCTAAGTTGGTGGAGAAACTTATTCTTTTATTAAGGAGTGAAGCTGGCACAGGAATATATTTTAGATGTTCTTCAAGAACTCATGATTGCTTAGGGTTCTTGCACCATGGTTCCAGGTAATGTCTTCTAATTCTAATGGAATCAAAACCTGTATGGGCAACATCACACTTCTGCTGAGTCAAGATAATTATTTGATGTGGTATTGCTTAATTTTTTGTCCATTTTCCAATTTGCTAAAACAGGCTACTGGGATGGTGGTCAATTGATGAGGGAAGTCGAGAGGAACAAGCTCGACTTTACCAGGAGGGAGCTTCTAGGTGAGTGTATTGCATAGATATTAAAACTGCATCACTACATACATTTGTTTCCTTTTTTTGTGTATGGTTTCATTTTTATGGCAACATAACCTTCAGAATGGTAAAGACATAATAATAGAAAAAAGAAAAATTTGCTGGAAAACATTTTTCCCCAGCCAAGTAAAAAGCTTCAGTCATGGGAAAGCAGGAAGTCATTTTCCTTGGCGTGTTAAAGTGAAATTTGGCATCTTACATTAATATTATTTTTTTGGGAAAATTACTATTTACCCTATGAGATTTGACATATTATACTAATACCTCTTGAGGTATAATAACTATATGATTTGTCTCTTATATTTTATCTCTGTTAAACTATGTAGTTATTTTGTTAAATTTTAAAGCATTTACTGTTAGTAAAAAAAAAATACTCTTTTGTTCGGGGGGGAGGAGGGAGGTACTAGTTCAATACGTCAAACTTTAGGGGGTATTAGTACAATAGGTTAAAATTTCAGGGGGTAAATAGTAATTGTTATTTAATATTATTTTAAAATTAATTAATTACTTTGAAATTCTGTAATCCATTAGTTACTAAATAGGATAATGTTTAATTAATATTTGTATGTAAAATAAATATATTTATGATTCCTATCATCATCATCTTGAATTAAAAATAAGGGAAAATTATTATTTACTCCATCTAGTTTGATATACTACACTAGTACTTCCTTAATTAGAAAATATATGATTTGTTCCTTGTAGTTTGACATGATATACTAGTATCTCTATGAGGTTGGAAAAAGAATATAATATACTAATAAAAAGGAATATTCTCTTTTGCTCGGGGGGTATTAGTCTAGTGAATTAAATTTGTAGGGAGGTACTAGTGCAATATGTCAAAACTTCAGGGGATAAATAATATAATTTTCAAACCTCAGGAGAGTATTAGTGTATTATGTCAAACTACAGGGAACAAATTATATATTTTTCAAACATCGGGAAGGTACTAGTGTATTATGTCAAACTATAGAGTAAATAGTAATTTTCTCTAAAAATAACAATATTTATGACTTTCAATTTTTGTAATCTATTTACGGATGGATAAAGAAATCAATATATGCAACAATTTTTTACTGCCTTCATGGATTAATTTTATTATGTATATTGTAAATAATAATTTTATGGTTCTATTTGATTCTGATACAAATTTTATAAGCATATTTAATTATGAACATTAAATTGTTTCGTTCTGCCAGATTAATAGACAAAATATTTAGTATTATTATCATACCCAAATCGTCTGAAAATATTTTCCAGCAGATTTTTAGTAGTACAGCCACGACAGTAAGTGATTTGTTTTCCCAGAAACCTCAGAAAAGTCAATTTCTGCAAAACAAAAAGAGACTGAACTCAATAACACTTATTTGAATCTGCCAGACATCTGACATTCCTTTTTATGTTCCCAAATATTTTCATTTGATAGAGATTGGTTATTCTGTATTTACATATTTTCTCGATAAACAATCATGCCTTTCTCTCTCCACTGGCCACTGGAGCTATATTTGCTGATCCCAACTGTTGAATCAGATGTGTAGAATATCTGAAAATCTTGTGACACTAAATTGGCAGTATTTGTTTATCATATTTATTTATTCATCAATATGCAGCTACAACACTTTCTGTGGTTACCCTCCTGAGATAGTGAAGAAATTGCCTAAAAAGGATCTTGCCGAGGAGGTGATTTATTTTGAACAGTTCTTTTTCTTTTCCATCTTATTTGTGCCAAGGTCAAAATTTCATCTTATTTCATCATTTGTTGGCCAACTCTAAAATGTTGATTACGCTTTTCTTCTGTATTTATATATTTTATTTGGTTACTTTTCAGGTCTGGCGGCTTCAAGCCGCGCTTGGTGAACAGAGAGAAATCACCAAATACAGCCAGCAGGAGTATGAAAGACTTCAAAATGTAATCTTTTCTTCTATAGTGGTTTCTTTTTTTCTCATTTCAATAAACGATTAGTAATTTCATATGAAGGGAACATGGTCAAATTGAATTATTCTTTTTATTTGGGTGCCTATCTTTTGTGGTTCTATTATGTGTCACTCTTGCTTTAAGTTGCGGTTATCTGTGATTGTCCTGAACGGCTGAACCTTTCTTTCATGGCTTAAATATTCTTAATTTTGGGTGGCATTACCTATGTGAACTAGTTTGATCTGCACTTAACTTGGGGATTCAAGCTTGGTCCTGAAAATAACCTCTGGTACTGTACAGATGTGAGTTTTATTTTATTTATTTGTTTATTTATCATTTTTGTATATGTATTTGTATGTTTGCTTGACAGTGTTTTTAGGTTTGTACCTCATTTACCAGTGTCTTTTATATTATAACTGCTAGTTTTAAACTATATACTAAAATTCTTGATCATTTGAAATACTTGAATAAATATGATCATAATAGGTATGATTTAACTAATCTTGAATCAAGAATACCTCCAAATTGTTTTAAAAAGGCAAATATTTATTCTTAACAATTATGTAGATCATTTTAACACTAATCGTTTTCAACAGTCATCCACCTTTCCTAGTTATTTTAAAAATATTACAGCAAGATTATGTTTACAGCCATAGACTTAGTTTTTACTCCAACAAGAATATGTAGCATATATGAACGTGTGGTGTGCTGAGCTATGTTTGGTCTTATCCAAACACTAGGAGATTATTTCTCTTTCAGGCTTTTCTTGACTAGATGGAATTCTCGTTTAGCTTAAGAGGAAATATTAACTCTTCAAACAAAGAAGCTATCTGTTTATCAGGTAGTGTTATTATTCAAGTCATGAAAGCTTCATGCAATTTTACGTTTATGACATGGATGTTTTTGTTGTCATTATGAGGTTCAAGGATACAACCACTTGAGATTTACTTAAGATTTTCTGTTCTTTGCAGTCACATTGATATTGAATATTTGTTTTGATGTATTGGCTAGGAAAAAGTCTTATGCAGGATTTGCTTTGAGGGAGAGATTAGTATGGTTCTACTTCCCTGTAGGCATCGTATCCTTTGCAGGTACGTCGTTGACTTGGTACATTAAATAAATCATGCAATATCTTCTATTTTGATCACCTTTAATCTTTATCATTTTTATGGACTCCTAAATTTGTTGCAGTGTCTGCTGTGAAAAATGTAAAAGGTGTCCAATTTGCCGGGTCTCTATTGAGGAGCGGTTGTCTGTGTATGATGTTTAGGTTTTAACTTACCCAGCCATTTTGTATTATGGATGATGGAGTGCAAAGAAGGCTGACTGGATCTTATTCATATTAACACAGGAAAGCATTAGGCACAGACTAGATAGTTGCTACAGATATATCTACTCTTTCTTAATGTTGTCTAGAAAAAGAAAAAAATGTATATAACTCTGAATTTCATTTTTATAGTTTCAGGTCCTAGGGTTTTGTCATGCTGCAGATATTCTCTAGAAATGTGAGCTGTATATTTGGTTATGTATACAAATGACTGTTGATCTGAGGTGTATAATTTGGGTGGATAATTATACATAACTAATGTAGGAGTCAACATTCAATGGAGGATTTTTTTTCCCCTCCTGGGCTAGACTTGTATTTTATCTGTAAGTGGGTTTTTTGTTGGGAAAAAGACAACCATTTAAAAATGCAGAATTCCACAAGTGGCAAATTAGAACTTATTCCCAAAAATCTTTGTTCCCGCGGACAAATTCCCGCAAACTACTGTCCAATTCAATTACCCCATCAGACGCGCTGTATGCGTGAAAAATGAAGCAGCATGCATGATATTACGCCTTAATTAGGGTGTATAAATGAGTGGTCTTTTTTTTTTGTAAAAGTTTGTATTTTTTTTTTTACAAAAGTAAAAAAAAAGCGGGGGGGGGGGGGGGGGAGAGGATATATTCACTCTAACAGTATGGTGTTGGCATCAATAATGATGTTTTTGTGACGTCGTACTGATGTGGCTCTGATTCAGCTCTACATCAGTGCTGATATGATACCGAAGCACGTTCCTTAAATTAAAAAATGAAAATAATATATTCCTTTTTGTCAAAAAAAAAAAATTACATCTAAAATTGATAAAAGTCAAATCACATGCCAATTTGTTTTTACTTTTTGAACTTATATTTTTAGAGATATATTTCGGGTGAATTTTACTGACAGTATTTCAATTATATAAATTGTAATAATTCAGTACTTTGTAATATAAAATTATCTCAATTTTTATTTTATAACTAAAATAATTTTTAAAATACTGAATTGTTACAATTTATACAATTATAGTACCGTTAGTGAAATTCACCCGATAAATTTCATACTATCTTATTATAAAGTTGAGAATTTCTTTATATACTAAATTTATTTTTCTAACTTTAATAATTTGATATTAAGATTAATTTGAATTTTATAATATTAAAAATCTCTAAAAACTCTATAATTTGATTTTAAGATTGATTTAAATTTTATTATAGATACCATATTTTTTTCCCTAATAGTTCGTATTTTATTAATTTATATGAAAAAATTTAATTTATTTTATCTTTTTACCAATTAGACCTAACTTAATTGGTATAATTATTATGAAATAATTATGATAATGATGAAAGTTTATAATTTAATACACAACCTTGAAAAATGATATCATAATAGCATTTTAGGATTGTATACAAATAAATAATTTATATGTGATTAAAAAAAATAAGAATTTGATTTTAAAGTGGAAGGTAAATTTTATTCATTATTTCAAAGATCATCAAAATATAAGAAGTATTTGTTCATTTTATGATAGAAATTCCTTTACTTAAAAACATCTTTTATAATTATTATTCTATAAAGAAAAAATATGTATAAGTACATCAAAATGACATGTGGTTTGACTATTTTTCAATTTGGGGTATGTATACGTGCCATGTCAGCATTGACGTGGGCACTATGTTAGCATTGACATGGATACTACGTCACAAAAAGTGCCACATCGCTTAAAGTTGTTAATGTGAGTATACATTTTTTTTTTCTAACAAAGTAAACTACATTTTTTTTTGTCAAAAAAAAAAAATTGCAAAAAACACAAGCTGTATTTTTCCTTTCCTATATATGCTCTAATTAATGGAAATAAATTGAGTGGCTAAAGCAATAAAAGCCGCGTGTTTAGGATAAGGAAAATGCCTTTTAGTTTCATTATATATATTTGATTTCTTTTTATAGCATGATGTCATTTTTTGAAGATGTCTTTAATTTATGCCTTCAAATTTTCATTTTGGCTTTAGTTGTGTTATACGTTTATTTTATTTTTATTATTTATTTATTGATGAAATTAAAAATAATAAACTTTATTATATGGATTAAATATGCAAAAGTTATATATATAGTATATGTAGGTTATATATTTATCTATTTATAAAGGTATATCAATAATCTTCTAATTTATCTATTTTAATTTATATTTATAGCATGATGACATTTTTTTCGAAGATGTCCTTTTAATTTCCATTTTGACTTCAGTTGGTTTATATTTTTGTTATTTATTTATTGATTGGGAATAAAATTAATAAAGCTTATCATGGGAATTAAATAAAACTGTAATTGTACAAAAGTTATATGTAAGGTATATGTATGTTCTATAAATACAAAGGTATATCTATTCTTCTAATTTATCTATTTTAACTTGCATTTATTTTCTATTCATATATTTCAAATACCTATTTTGGCTTCAGCTATTTTATATGTTTGTTATATTTTTATAATTTATTTATTCATAGAATTAAAAACAGTAAAGCTTATCGTGGGCATTAAATAAACTGTGTAAAGTTATATGTAAGGTATATATAAAATATATATAGGTTATATATTTATCTATTTATAAAGGTATATCTAATTAGATATAATTTTTCAAAACTATTAACATTTACGTATATACATATCCTCGATATCTCAATGGAAGATTGGTAAAAGTACAATGGAGCCAAAGAAGTACGAATCAGATTCACAAATGCATAACGAACTTATAATCCCCAGCGCTTATGGATACTATTGAACAATAAAATCACAAACCCTAATCAATAAAAAAAGAAAGAAAGAAAGAAAGCCGAGACAGAGGAGAAAACAAAGTGCATTGATGGATTGCGATTTCGAGAAAAAGGAAAGATTAGGTTGGCACTAGGGATGAAAATGGGTAGGGTACCCGCGAAAATTGCCATATCCGAATTCAAATCCGATTATATATGCCATTATCCGAATCCGTCCAAAATCCGTTTAAAAATTTAATCTTAATACCCATACCCGTCTCAAATTCAATTAATAATACCCGTTTAATACCCGAACCAGTTTAATTATCCGTTTATTACTCAAAATTTTAAACTAAAACAAAATTCAAACAAAATTGAATAATTAAAATTTTTAAAAATATAAAAACAATATATTATAAATTATTACAAAATCAAATAAAATAGATAAAATAAAATATAAAATTTAATTCAACACATTTAAATTAAAATAATTCATCAAATTGTTCAAAAATAATATTAAAGCAATAAAATTACATATTATCCATTATGATAAAAAAAATTATATTTTAATTTCAAAGTCTTATTACATTTGTAATTTATCAATCTGTAGAAACACAAAAAAATAATTAATTATGTTATTACATTTAATAAATTTCAATAGAATAAATTATATATATAAAATCGGGTAGCGGATATCTAATGACTTCTACCCTTACCTTACCCAAATCCGTAACAGATTTAAAAATTACTATTCAAACCTTACCCAAACTCTTAATGAAGTTACACATTAGAGTTTAAACGGATACAGATAGATGCGGATACCTGTGAAATCTATACCCGTTGCTATCCATAGTTGGCACCGCCATTAATAAGATGCTGAGCAGGATCCACGAGCTTAGAAAACCAAAGACAAAAGGATTAAAAAGCCATACCAATAAAACAATCAGTTCATGGTGATTATTTAAAAAGAGAAAAAAAAAAAAACAAGCAAAACTACTCAACATTACACGCAAAATATAGCTTCAACAAGACAAAGGATTACAAATCCATACAATAACAGTATCAAACTATATAACAATAAAAAAAACCCCTAACAAAAAATAGAATGATTGAAAGATAATGACAATGCAAAATCACAAAAAGCATAGCAAAATCAACGAGAAAGACTAGCAGTTTTGAAATTTTCAAAAAAGGAACGTGCTTAGTGGGAACCGTAAAGGGGGCGGTTTCCTAACAAAAAATGCGACGTCGTTACTGAGGCGCGTTTTCAATCATGGAAATATGTTAAACCGAGGGGTACCTTTTGACATTTAGGAAAGTTGTGGCTAATTGTAGGAATATTTGTTAAAGGTGTAATTACGGGTCTTTTTCTCTTCTTTGTTTGTAGATTCTTACCTTTCTTATTTCCCCTTTTTGTAATTATGAAGAACAACCAAAATAAGGTATATAATTAAGTTATTTCAAACAAATTTAGGTGTCTAATGAGCAACCCAAAAATTATAAAGTGCAAAACATATATTAAGGGCAAATTCGATAATAAATTTGTAGGAATAAGTTTATGTTTGTTTTAATAAGGCTTATTACATATTCCTTGTACTTAATATGATGGTTCATTTTGAATTTTGCAATTTATTTTTAGTACACATTGATTTCTTATTTTTGTTACAATTGGCCTTTTGGTACTATTTGGATGGAAGGATTTTAAAATTTTAAAATTTTAAATTTATGGATTTAAAGAATTTTATTGTTTCATTTGACTATAAAAACATGGATCGGTGATGTATTTTGTCTTATACTCATATTTGGTTCAATGACCACAATTTATAGATTTAGCAGTTAATTTTCAATTTTATCATTTGTTAAATATTGAGAGTTTATTATTAATCAAATATATACAGTTGATTACATCATTTTTTTAAAAATTAAAAAAATAAAATTAGTTCAAAGTTGGAAAATGATACAAAAATAGAGTTAATAGTACTTCATCTCTTTATATATGAAAAGCTAAGTTTTGGAAATGACCTCTTATTTTTAAAATGTAAAGTTATTATACTTTATAATATCTAATTATATTGTTGTAAACTAAAAATTATTTTTTATTAATAATTTAATACATAATAATAATAATAATAATAATAAAGCTAAATTAATTATTTAAAATTAAAAAATAATAATTTTTGCCTTTTTTTTTAAATAAGGATAGTTTGAAATATTATTAATTTATTACGGACAATCTTGGAATAAAAAAAAATTGACAACAATCTCTCATTGATAAAAATTGGTGGATTTTAGATCTTTTCAACTAGGAGGTGAGAAATCTAAACTTTCAAATACCAAAGATTTTGGCAGATGAATAATTTTATAAAATCTATGAATTTTAATATTTTTTATGTAAGCAAACGATAAATTTGATATAAATCTATAAATTGTTCAAATTTCTTAATCTAAAATCTCTCTATCCAAACATGATTTTTAATTATTTAATGTAACACCTTATACCTATGGATATCACTTATATCATGTTATCGTATATTGCATAGAATATGACATAGTTCTGTTTATAATGAGGGATAATTTTTTTTGGATCATATAACATTATCACTTTGCAGCATTTGACAACTCAGCTAAGCATCACATCCTGATTCTAAACTTAATATATCATATATGTTAACAATTCAGACACTATGTTCAATTATTTCAGTTAGAAAGGTTAAAGCCAAATACACATTTACACATCATTGCATATTTAGTAATTTATACATATACAGATACATAACTCAAAATATAAATATCATGTTCCTATACATATGTGCAATGCAAGAAAAGAGATTGGTAAGACTCGGCCGGTGACCTGTGATCCATGTCCTCTATATGGTATGCACCTCCAAAATAAACTAATTGCTCTTCTTTGCCTGAAAGATGATGCAATTTGGTGAGTTGCAACTCAATGAAAATAATTATCAAAAGCTTTCTAAAGTACTAAGTCAATCGCAATTACAAGTAATAATTGTCATTCATACACATTTTACATGTCATTCTATTTATTAATATCCTATAAATATAAATAATATTAATTAATGTAAACATTTCATTTGCTTATGCTTATGTCATTTTCTTATTGTTGTAACCAGGCTAAACATATACTGTTCCGGGTTTCCATGTGAACATTTGAATTTGCTAGCTAGCTTGATTATTTGTAACATTTGTGCATTTGTTAGGCCATAGGCCTTTTCTTTTGCTTTTGAACATTTGTTTGGGCCATAGACTTCTTCTTTTGCTTTTCAATGCTATTTAGCTAGTCACAACGCCTTTTAAGTCTATATGCATATGCATTTGCAACAATCATTACTCAACAATTGCATTTGTATCACATTTGCATATTCAATCATCAATCACTTCATATAAGAAAACATATAACCTAACCACATATTTAAGTCATTCATCACTTTTTCGTATCAT
>CATIWF010079465.1:0-12817 GCA_949630135.1 Balakata baccata | reverse complement strand
TATTTTTATTGATACAAATGCTAACATAGATGCGTTTGTGATGTGACATGTCATATAGGGATGTCAAAATGTATCATAACACGTGAACTCGACATACGAAATATGTAAAATTAGCGGATTAGTATTGAACTTATATGGATTCATGTCATAAACTGATCAACCTGTTTATGACACGGCTCAAATCGTGTCGTGTAATGAGTTGACACGCGAATCCGTTACAACATGTTTAAATTTTTTTATCGTGTTAATCTGATCCAATACGTTTATAACACACGCAAATTTATTAAAATATCAAAGTTAATAGTATCATTTTATAAAAAATATTTAAATATTATTTTCGTATGGTGTTAGTCATGTTAAATGACCTAAAAAGTATAATTGTGTCAAGTCGGATAGTGTTATGTCAAATGACCCAAAAAAGTATAATCGTATCGTATTCGTGTTGGATTTTATGATCCAAATACGACATAAAAGTTAAATGTATTACACGTGTCGTATTCGTATAACCTATTTAATTTTTGTATCGTGTTCATGTCAACCTGATTAATAAATGGGTTGTGTATGTGTTGACTTTAATCGTGTCACCCGAGTGGGTCGACACGACATGAACACGACCCACCAATCCGTTTTGACACCCCTAATGTCATATAGACTTTTTAGTACCTATCAGTTGTCTTTATTTGAATTATATGATTGTTATGACATGACTAATGAGACTATGTTGAATGTTAAAGTATGTATTTGTGTTACACGTATATATTCTTTTGTATAAGGTAAATATTGATTGAAATGTATAACGGTTAATGTAAAAGTAATGATTGTTGCAAATGCATATGCATATGGATTTAAAAGGCGTTGTGACTAGCTAAATGGCATTGTAAAGTAAAATAAGAGGCCTATGACCCAATCAAATGTTCAAATGGAAAAGAAAAGAAAAATAAAGGCCTATGGCCTAACAAATATGCAAATGTTACAAATGATCAAGTTAGTTAGCAAATGCAAATATCACATGGCAAATGTTTACATGGAAACCCAGGGCAGTGTCCGTTTAGCCTGGTCATAACAAAAGAAAATGACAAAACATAAGTATAAGCAAATGAAATGTTTACATGATTTAATATTATTTATATTCATATGATATTAATAAATAGAATGACATGTAAAATGTGTATGAATGATGATTATTACTTATAATTGTGAATTGCTTGGTACTTTAGAAAACTCTTGATGGTTATTCTCACTAAGTCGCAAACTCACCAAATTGCATCACTTTTTAGGTAGAGAAGAATAGCTAGTTCATTTTGAAAGGTGCATATAGTCGCTTTGGATCAAAGGTCATTGGCCGAGCCTCACCAATCTCTCTCATTGCATTTCACATATGTAGAGGGACATGTTTTCTATGTTTTTGGATTGTCTATCTGCATATATATATATAGTCAAGCTGTGATGTCTTGCTGAATTATTAAATGCAGTAAAGTGATATGATAAAAAAAAAATATCCCTCACAATAAACATGATCCTATCTTATTACTATGCAATATATGATGACATGATACAAGCATCTATTACATATAAAAGTATAAGGTGTTACAATATGGGAGCTTGTTGAATTACCTAAAAGTTGTAAATCTATTAGTTGTAAATGAGTTTATAAGACCAAGAAAGACTCCGAAGGAAAGATAAAGAGGTTTAATTACAGATTAGTGGCCAAGCGATTTACTCAGAGAGGATGAATTGATTATAATGAAACTTTTTCTCCTGTATCCTCGAAAGATGCATTCAGAGTAATCATGACACCAGTAGCTCATTTTGATTTAGAGTTACATCAGATGGATGTTAAAACCATATTTCTGAATGGAGAATTAAATAAAGACATCTATATGGAACAATCCAAAGGGTTTTTGGAAGATGGAAAAGACCATCTTATGTGTAGACTTAAAAAGTCTATTTATGGTCCAAAACAAGCCTCACAACAATGGCACCTAAAATTTGATGATGTGATCACCTCTCTGGGATTTGTTGAGAGTAAGGTTGATAGATGCATGTATCTCAAGATTAGTGGGAGCAAGTATATCTTTCTAATACTGTATATTGATGATATACTGCTTGAAAGGAATGATTTAGGAATACTGCATAAGGTAAAACAGTGGTTGTCCAAATATTTTGACTTGAAAGATCTTAGAGAAGCATTTTTGTCCTTGGAATTGAAATTCATAGAAATAGATCTCAAAACCTTATAGGTCTCTAGCAGAAAGCGTACATTGAGCAGATATTGAAAAGATTCAATATGCAAGATCATAAGTCTTGGAATGTGCCAATTGCTAAAGGTGATAAATTGAGCTGGGCACAGTCTCCCAAGAATAAAGTTGAGAGAGAATCATGAAAAAAGTGTCATACGCTAGAGCAGTAGGAAGCTTAATGTATGCTCAAGTGTGCACTAGACTGAACATTGCATTTGTAGTTGGTATTCTAGGTAGATATCAATCTAATCCTAGATTGGACTATTGGACTACAGCTAAAAGAGTTTTGAGATACCTTAAAGGGACCAAGGATTATATCTTAACATACAGAAATGTTGAAAATCTTGAGTTTGTTGGTTATACTGATTCAAATTTTATTGTTTGTTCTGATAATAGAAAATCCATGTCAGGCTATGTTTTTCAGTTAGCTGGTGGGGCTGTATCTTAGAAAAGTATTAAACAATCCTTAGTCTCATTTGCCATAATGCAAGCTGAGTTTGTAGGCATGTTATGGTGCAACCACTGTTTGGCTATGAAATCTCATTATAGAAATGTCAATTATTGATTCCATTGGCAGACCCATGAAGTTGTACTATGATAATTTATTGGCTATGTTGTTTGCGAAAAACAACAAGAATATCACAAGATCTAAGCATATAGAAGTCAAATATTTGACATTAAAAGAGCTAATGAAGAAAGGTGACATTGAAATAGAGCACATCAGTACAAATGATATGATAGTTGATCCCTTTACCAAGGGTATTCAACCTAATGTTTATCAAAGACATGTCATTAATATGGGTATAAAGTCAACTTTTGATACCTTGGATTAGTGGGAGGCTTTCTTTGCCAATAATTTTATTGAATTGAGTGGGAATGAGAAGTTTTTCGTAATAAATTTTCAATTAAGTAGCCCAAGTGGGAAAATTTTAGATATATTAACTATTTAATTATAGTTGTGGGCTTATCAATTGAGATATAAAGATATTACAAAATAAAATGCCTTAAGGATTTGATCAATTCTTTATTTATGCAAGACTTCATTAATTACTTTAATATGGATTTAATATGGATAATTAATTTAGGCTCGATAATAATATAGGCGTGATAGACATTCTATGATTATTATATTAAATGGGTTAAGTCTCTCTTGTTACTAACTCTTACCCCCTTATATAAAGTTGAAAAGGGATAAATGAAAAGGATAAGGTTAAGAATTCCATCATTCTGAGTTAGGAAATGAGAGAAGTTCTTGGTGCAAACTCCTCCAAATCGTTCTTGCTAAGATGGAATCAGCGAAATCATGTTTTTTTTCTACATCCTCTATCTTGATTAAACTTGTTATGTGCTCTAAATCACATGTTTTAGATCCCGAGATTGGATTATCAAGTTAATTGGCTTAATTAATTTTCTATCATACAAAAGATACATAAAAAAACAATGGCTACAAAAAAGAACATACCAGATAACAGAGCTAATATCCCATGAAGGTGGTCATAACTAAGTATAACATTAATCACAAATGAATCCATTTCAAACACCACCCTCAAAGCCTTCATTTTCTGAGCCAAAAGTATAGATTCTCTTACAACAAGGATTTTGCCACCAGCTCTAAAAAAGCATATCTAGATCCTACAACACCATCAATTAACAATCCATCAGCATTTCGATAAACCATAACAAAAGTTGTGGTGGTATAAGCACAAAAAGTGGCATCACAGTTGTTCTAAAAATAGGATGTTGGAGGAGGATTCAAACAAGAATGATTTTTAGAAGTGCCTGTACTACTGAAATTCTAGAAACAAGGAAAGATATAATTTTTTATTTGAGGGAACTCCTCATAAAGGTGTCATATTTCTCCCTTTTAGCCTTATTATACATAAGCCTAAGCAATGATGACCATGCTTTTGTCCAACAAGAATAATTATTATAAGTGCCAGTACTTCTAAAATTTTATAAACAAGATAAAATGGAATTCTAAATCTGAGAGAGCTCCTCACAAAGGTGTCACATCTCTCTCCTTTAGCCTTATTGTACAAAAGCCTAAGCATCAATGACAGTGCTTTTGTCATGTTAAGATAGTAGCAAAAGTTATGCAAGCAAATTTTGTTGCCAAAAACAAGAATATATATCTTTAGCATAAACGTCAAAAAGTAGATTTAAATAAAATGCCATAAAAGAATAGAACCATCAAACATGAAGCATATAAAGTATGTATGTAAGCGTTGCTTGATGGCCAAGGAATGTGAATGTAGAAGAAATAAACAAAATTGTGTCTTGATATTTAATTGTGGTAGAGAAAAAGAGAATGGCAATTCATGTCAAGTACACAAATGGTAGAACTGCTCTTGGGGGATGTCTGATGAGAACCACTCCTAAAAAAACCCTACAAATCACTCTTGAGAATGCATGCATCTCATGAAAGGCATAATATAAATGGGGTTTTAGTGCCAGAAATGGTGGTGATTTCGGGAAAGGGTTAAGGCATATCTGGCCCTTTGTATTTTTCCATTGTTACCATTTTATCCCCGAAATGTTTTTTTTATCTAGTTTGCCTTCTGAATTCAGTTTTTTGTCCATATTATCGTTTTGTATTTTAGAAAGATGTAACCTCTCATCTTCTAATACTGACATGTCACCATTTCATGTCAGCATATTATGTCACTATTGTCATGCTAAACATTATTGTCACATCAACATTGGAGGACAGAAGGTTACATTTTTCTAAAATATAAAAAGGCAATGTGGACAAAAAAAACTCAAATCGGGGGCAAACTAGATCAAAAAATACTTTTGGAGGCTAAAATGGCGAAACAAGACAATTATAAGGGGCACCTTGCACCTTATGCCTTTCAGAGAATGGGGTTATTTCGATGGTGAGGTACATGAGAAGGATTTGATGTTGATATGATTTCTTTAGTAAGAACCGATTGCGATGCAAGGAAAGGTCTTAGGTAATATGGATAACATGATGTACTGTTAAAAATAACCAAACTCGAGCTTTAATTCATGCTTGAAATTTTTTGAAAATGATGCATACATCCAAGAAATGGCATTGCATGTTGTAGATGAAGAGGAGGTGGATGTGTATGTTAGAAATTAACTAAAGAGGTTAAAAATGTAGTTAATCCAATCAAAAAAAGGCATAGGCCATAAGGTGCCTCATGTATTTATACCATATTACCATTTAGTTCCCTAAAATATTTTTTGATCCAATTTCTCCCCTGAATTTAATTTTTGGTCTATGTTGCCCTTTTACATTTTAGAAATATGTAACCTTCCTCCCGCCAATGCTGATATGTTACCATTCGATATGATAATAATACTGATATGACTTGTGACGTGTCATTATTGGAGATAGAGGTTATATCTTTCTATATACAAGGAGGCAATATGGACAAAAAATAGATGGCAAATTCGACCAAAAAATATGTTAAGAGGTGAAATGATATAAATGAACAAATACAAAGCTTCATGTATTACTTAACCCTGAAAAAAATCATTGTAATTATTGAATGAGATTAAGGAAGAAAATGTTGGTACATGTAGTGAAAAGAGGAAAGACAATAGTAGTAGTGAAATGGGAAAGGGCAATGGCATTGGTGAGAGATGGAAGGGTAGTGGTGAAAGGGCAAGGCAATAGTGAAAAAGTGAAGTAGATCAATTAGCATGTAAGTAGCACAATGGGGAAGGGAAGTGTTGAAATGCAAGAGGGCAGTGCTAAAATAGGGGAAGGTAGAGGTGAACTAGGGAAGGGCAATGAGAATAATAAGCAGGGCAAAAGTGAAATGGATGAGGATATTAGTGAAATGGGGGAGAGCAATGGTGATAGGGCTAAGGGTATTCATGATGAATATGAATAAGGCAGTATAATGAGATTGATGAAAATGAAGAATCTTGTGATGATTCTAGTAAGCATCAGACAAATGAAGGTGAACAAGAAAATGAGATAGATGGTGCTTCTAGGCCAAATATTGGAGCAATTAAGCATAGACATATTGTTGCAGATATACGTGATTCAAATTATGGCATTGTTGATGGTCATAAGGATTTATAGGATACATTGAAGACAGTAGGTCAACTCAATGAAGGAGATTGCTGATATTGAAGTAGGTAGTATTAACAAAAATATGGATGGCAACTAAGAGAAGTTGGACCAAATGTTTATATTTATGAGATAGAAGCATCAAAGCATTTTAAGCTTAAAAGACGGAGGATCACCAAACTATGGACTTGTGGTAATGAGATTGTTTCAAACTCAATTACTAAAGGAGAAGTACCTAATCCAAATAAGAAAAGGAAAAAAAAAAAGAAGCATGTTCCAAGAGTTAAAACAGGTAGAAATTTAAATAACCCCAACTGGGAATAATTAAATAATTTTTAAGGATAAAATAAATTTAAAGAGGCATGTAAAAGGTGGGGTGTAAGTCACATATGGCAGGTCCATTTTTCCATAAAACGATAAAAATAAGATTATAGGTGTAAGTGTTTCAAACATGATCATAACACTCCTTACACCACTCTAGATTAGCAAGGTAAGTGGATATTATCCGCTTATATAATTTTTTTTATTTAATATTTCCATTTCCGGTATTCCTTTTTTTTCTTACTAAAATATTTAAATGTCCATATAAATAATCCACACACACAAAAAATCATTATCCGACATTTTATGATAAAACATATATTTACAGTATTATTAATCTCATAGTATCTGCATTTCACACCCCTATATATATTCTATATGGTAGGAAATTGTTAACTTAATTACAAAGTTTTTTTTTTTTTAAATATATGAAAAATCATTTAGGACTCTAAGCTATTTTGCGTTTGGATTTCCTTTTTTTTTTTTTTACAGCTCGTCTAACCTTGTGATTCTACAAATTCTACATGAGAAAAAATCACTCATACTAAGCTAATAATTTAGTGGTACTTTATACGATACAAATCTTACATACATACATTTATATAAATATTCATGCCACATATATTGAAGGTTCATTATCTTTAACCTATAGGTTCATCAGTCAAAGCATACAAGTTCATCAAATAATTAAATAATTCTTTAGCATACTCACATACTCAAAAAGTCTACCAATGATTAAATTATTCAATACATTTATTCTTATTTTAGTCAGTCCATAACACCTGGGTCTGAACTCAACAATAGGAATACGAGTTTGTCATTTCCGGCTTCTTAATAGTGACTTACCTGCTTTTTAAGTAATGTTATCACCGACTTTATATACTATGTCATTACCAGTTTTCTTTCTAATATATTATTGTATGCATTTTGTTATTTATTTACTTTTTTCTTAATTGACATGTCAAATTATCCACTATTCTAGTTCAAAGCTATACGTACTCAGACTTTAATATTTTTCGTTACCACAAACTTATTATTATATTTTCTTTACAAGTAAATTATATATATATATATATATATATATCATATGTCCACATGATCATCTAAACCAAAATTCTAGCCAATAATATACAAAATTCACACATGAAAATTACCGAAATACAAATTTTCAAGTCATGGCAGATTTTGGCTCTGGGATTAGGCCTCAATTTTGGCCCATATCTAGTCTGATTCTAACCTTATAGTCTTCTATGAATTTTTATTTTATTGTCTTAGCTTCATTTTGCAAAAAGAATCAACATAATCTGAAATTTCTACCAAAAGTTATGGTCAAATTACCGAGTAATATTCACTAAATTTTTGCCATAGAATTTTATTAATTCACTTAGATCCGAGATTTTTTGGGCAATTTTCGACCAACTTACCAACCGAATTTCTACTTATGTTCTTCATAACATTTTTAGCACTATGTGTTACTATCATATCTGATTGATTTCATGTCAATCCGATTACAGCATCCTAAGTTATGATTTATTTTGTCAAAGACTGTTCTAGTACTTGTGTAACAGGGAATTGACTTCATTGCAAACTAATCAACTTCAAAACCTTATGTACTTGTGCTATGCCTTATATGCTTAAAACTCAATGTTACACACCAAATTACCACAAAAATTCTATAACTACCATTTATTTCACATGGCATTATATAACGCATGCATAACACAAACTCATAAATTTATGGCATGCAAAATTTTTATCCAAAAAGCACATACCTAAGCAGCTCTAAACTCCTTTGTTCTTCACTTTTATTCATTTGTTAGGTGGCTTTTTCATTCCATTTATCCAACTCTTGATGGAACTCTTTTGCTCACTTGTTTGGCCTTAACAAAATAAACAATATTTCAAATACCATTTCGCTCAAGCATTGTTTATGCATAAATGATATTTAATGTCCCTAATGCTTTTCTACTACTTTCCATATTTTTATTTCTTCCTTTCTTTACCTTATTTATGTTCATAATACTCAATAGCCACTCACTCTATTAAATTCAAACAAAATAGCCCCTCCACTCCTTAACATTCATCCATTACCAAATCATTTTTCCACCATCTTCTAAACACCAACCCCTTGATTTCCCTTCAATGGGTAGCCCACACACTTCCAATTAAGTCTTATTTCTTTAGTCTTCAAGCCACAAAATCATCATTTACAACGACCTAAAGTTTAATTCCTTCATTTTCCCAACATACAAACACCTCACAATACAAGTTCCATAACATCAACAGAAACTCTAATCTAACAATTCCAATCACAACATCAAACCACAAAGATCTCAAATATATGCAATAAGGTTGAATTTAAGAAGAATAAACTCACTTTGATAGATCTCCTAGCTTGACCAAAATCTCTTCTTTTTCTTTTATTCTTCTTTCCTTCTCTCTCTCTTTTATGGTGTAAACTCTTTAGCTTCTTGGTTTCTGTCTAACTAACCCTTTTTTTTTTCACTCTCTAAGAAGCTTAAAAGATATCAAAATGGAGGAATTGGGGAGGGGTTGGTCAGCCAAAAGGGAGAGGAGAAGAGAAAGAAGATGACTTTTTGGATAATTGAAGAAAACGCCACCAATTTTGATCTTTATAAGTTTATGGTTTGTGGATTCCACTAATTAGTTTAATATCTCTTTCTATTGGTTCATTAACTTAATAAATCTTGATTAAATTTTAATTATAGAAAATTCTACTTTCACCCCTTGATTTTATAATTCTTACAAATTTTTTTCCTAACAATTTCGATAATACCAATTTTGTCATGGTGATTTTTTATTTTTATTTTTTCAATTCTTCCACCAATCTTTTAATTCTCATATACTAATATCTCTACTTATATTTTCTCATTATTTATGATTTTTTCATAGGTCTGGATTTAGACTCCAATCGAACTGGTGCACCTGATTATGGCCACACGCAATTGGGGCCTAAATCGCCGGACATTATAATGACTATGTATTTCACATATTTGCAAGTAAGTTTCACCATAAAGGTCATAACAGGTCTTTCATTTCAAGTGAAATTGCTCATCTTGAAATATACATGTGGAAAGCCAAACACTAATTTTCATTTGATAACCAAGTTTCTTACTGAGAAATACATGGAAAGTTTAGTGAGAATGTTAATTGGGATATGCAACCTTTTATAAATATAGTTAAGAAAGATATGAAGCTCAATATTAAAAGGATGAAGGCTTGAAGATCAATGGATTATGCATTCAAGGCCATTAGTGGATCTAAAGACTTGCAATTTTCTAAGATGTATGATTACAAGTTAGAGTTGATGAGGACCAATACAGGCACAACACTGAGTTTAAAGAAGCTAAAGGCAAGTTTGAAGGGAAGTATGCTTGTCTAAGAGGTATAAAAAGAGACTTTTAGTGATTAAGGCATGATACCATTAAAGTGTTTTTATGGATGTTCCCTAAAATGGACTTATAATTGTCAGATCCTAGTGGCAACAACAATTGATCCAAATGACTGTATGTTCCATAATCCATATAACCTAATTTGGTGTAAAGTTAAAAATGCATATAATTGAAACTAGTTCATAGATTTTGTGAAGGAGGACTTCAAGACGAAAGTTGCTTATTAAATTTTAAATAGTCTTTTTATATATATTATACTTCAAATATTGTTTAGTTACAAATATATGTTTTAGGTACTGTATTGTTACAAATATTATATGTGAAGTACCTCTCACAAAATAAATCTTTTTATTTGCTTAAATGATTATTGACTATTTCCACTTTGTAGGGTTGATCAAAGCAGTTTTAAAGCATTTTTCTAAAATTTGAGCATCAGTTATGTGTTAGACACATGGAGCAAAATCTGAGGAAGGGATAATGCTTATACGGCCTCCTGTGATTGTCTCGTTTTGCCATTTTTCCCCCTAAATTTTTTTTTATCCACTTAGCCCTTTATATTCTATTTTTAGTTCATCTGACCACCTGCTAATTTTGTAAAATCTTGTATTAGGCTCCTATTTGCTAACGTAGCAAGAGCATGAATTACAAGCATTGTGTGAGAACATTAAGTGATTAGTGTATTTGTAACTAATTAGAATGAACCAAATGTAGCTTTTTAGAAAACTTACAGGTGTTAGGATGGACCAAAAATTGAACATAGGGGGCTAAATGGACAATAAAATTTCTAGGCAACAAAAGGGCAAAATAAGACAATTATAGGAGGCAGTATATATCTTATGCCTCTAAGGAACAAACTCATAGATATAGGTTTAATTAGATTGTTGAAAAAATGCAAAAGGCATATCCCACCCTCTCAAATTGTCTAGATTTGTCATTTTGCCCCTAATATTTTTTTAATCTAATTTGCCCCTTCCAATTTATTTTTGGTCCCTTATGCCTTTTTTTTTTTTACATAAAAACCTACATGTGACCTTTTAATGCTGACATGACACCATTGAAAAATTCAAACATTTTGCCATGTTAGCAATAAGGGGTCACATGAAGATTGTACCCAAAAAAAGGGGTAATATGGACCAAAAATAAATTGGAGGGGGCAGGGCAAATTGGACAAAAAATTTAGGGATAAAATAGCAAATCTGATTATTGTAGAGGGCATGATATTCTTTATGCCATGAAAAAAAACTACTAGATCAACAACTCAGACAATGCTAAAGAATTTTCTTAAGGAAATTGACGAGAAAAGCTTGGCAACTAAATAATGGATAGATGAAAGACCTATTGTGCATTGGAGTAGGGCAAGTTTCAAAATCATAACCAAGTGAGAAATCATCTTAAACAACCTCCGTGAGTGTTTCAACAAGTATATACTAGCTGTAAGATAAAACTCATACTGAAAATGTTTAAGATGATAAGGACTCAACTTATGAAGATGATTTATACCATCACTTGAAGGTAATAAGATGGAAAGGACTGTTATTTCCTGAAGTACAAAGAGAACTTGAGAAAATATATAAATCATCATTCAATTTAACAACCAAACCTCATATGGACCTGGATTGCAAGTAATTGGATTTGATGGACAATTTGTAGTTGATATGAAGCAAAAGACCTGCACATGTAGGAAATGGCAGCTTATAGTTATTTCTTGTATGCATGTATGTCCTTGTATTTTTTAAAAGCAATGAGCAGCCACAATAGTATACAGATGAGTGACATAGATAAACTACTACTTAGTATATTTATTCCACCATCATCTGTTCGGCATAAAAAGAGAAAGGGCAAAAAGCATAAAGTTAGGAGAAATGAAGCTAAAAGGATAAGACAAAAGGGAGAAAGATTAAGTAAGTTCAAAAGTTATCTAAGTC
Source organism: Balakata baccata (assembly GCA_949630135.1). NCBI lineage: Eukaryota > Viridiplantae > Streptophyta > Magnoliopsida > Malpighiales > Euphorbiaceae > Balakata > Balakata baccata. The sequence continues at coordinate 873 of CATIWF010079465.1, read as the reverse complement.
AAGCATTATTCAAATGAATTGCAATGTTTATATATCAACTGGACATAATAGCATATTTCATAGAGCTCATCCAACAAATTCAACTCTACATTTAGATGGATGATGGATATCTATATTGGATGCAATTTATATTTTATTGTATTTGTGTCTAAGTTGACATTGAATTTCGTTTGTAGGGTATTACTCAAAATGTGCATATTAATGCAAGTGTACCAAACCAAATCAATTAAGCTGATCTTAGCCAAAAATGTTGTTATTTTTTTAAGAGAAAAAAGGAAGAACAAAAGGAATAAATGAAATACTCAAACCCTTAATTAATCAACAAATTTACAGCAACTTATATAGAAAAACTAAAGACCAAATCACTAAGATTAAGGTTCTAAAAATATGGAGAATCACATTCAAATCACTAAGACCATAGGAACAAATCATGCCATGATCACAATTAATCAAAATCTAATATCTCTAAATAAAGAATTAAATAAGATAAAATCTTCAACCCAATAAATTGATATATGACAGATTACACTGAGGAGCAGCACAGCGTCGCACTAAGGAGCAGCACAGCGTCACACTAAAGAGCAGTATAGCACCAGTAGTTTTGCACCTGTCCCTTGGGTTAACAGATCCAAAACACATATTTCCAACACTTCTCCTTGTTTTGGGAGCTGGAAATATGAAAACACTTATTTATAATACTCCTTCTTGTTTGGAGTCCTGGAATACAAAACTTAACTTTTAACTTCCTTGTCCTCTTCTCTTTGTGAGCCTTCAATTGGACTATTGTGGGGTTAGCTGGAAGCGCAAGAATTTCATAATATGGCTCTAGGCACACTGACCACATCTGGGATTCAAACTCCATAGATAGACATT
>CATIWF010079458.1:0-30060 GCA_949630135.1 Balakata baccata | reverse complement strand
TGGGACAAATTCCCACTCACTTTTCACCTTTAAATCTCCTTATCATGGAGCTTACTTTGAGTTTCAATTTCTATTCACACATTTTCCATTTTGAGCATATGAATACATTAATTCATATTACTCATGTCAAGGAACATATATCCGGGTCTTTTTCCCAAAACCGAGTTGTGGGACCCACCCGAATAATCCTCTCAAAATGGCTCATAATCACATTTTTTTCCAACAAGCGAATCAATAAATTCAATTAAACTTTTACAACACCACCACCACAATTTACTAAGAAATAGTCATCAAACATTGAAATACTCTCTTATCCCACTTATAGATATTTTTTATCATTTTATTCACCTAAAATACTAAGAATTGACCACCAAAAATGAGTCTTGCATAAAATGAGAAAGTCAAAAATTGATTGAAGAATGCACTATAGCATGATGTAATGTCTATAGTTTTTTTTTCCCGGACGCAACGTGATAATTACATAATAAAATTTCAATTAGATTCTATATCATTAACTAAATGTTCTATTATCACTTTCTTTCAATTTTTTTTTTTATAATAAAATGAAGTATTCATATTTCTATTTGGTTGCTTGGAAATTTACTTTTGTTTGGTTGCCTATAAAATTTCAGTAGTGAAATAGAAAGGACAGTGTGAGAGATGGTCTAGCATTTAAATTTTTAGAGAATTTTAGAGCATCTTTATTCCTTTTCTAATACAAAATGTTTATGTAACACTTAGCAAATAAAATTGCATGGATAAGAGGATGACTTACAAAATTTGTAAGCTTTCAAAGTTTAGAAATATGTGAGAAATAATTTTAAATGATTAAAATAATCTAATGGACCATGCTTTTTTTATTTTATAATAGATTTAAATAAAATGAATAAATAATATATATTTTGTAATTAATATAGTTAATATTAATTAATATTTAATTAATAAAGTTAATATAATTAATATAAATATCAAAACTAATGTAATTAATGTTAATTGATCTATATGTAACTAATAATATAATTAACAATGTAATATTATGTTTTCTAATTTTCTGCTTTGGATTTTAGTTATATTTTATATTTTTCTTTGTCAAATTATTTTGTATAAATGAAATATGGTATGCTTCCTTTGATTTTCATTATTATTTTTATCAATGTAATTAATTAATTTAACAGTAATATCTAATTTATTCTGCAATTAAAAAAAAACAACATTTTAATTGTTAGTAGTAAATATAATATATTAAAATATTAATTGGATTTTATAAATTAAAATTTATATAAGTAGAAGAAATAAAAAAAAATAAAAATATAGTTAAAATTTCAATGATATCACTATTGAAACAACTATTTACAATCGCAAAAGACTGAAATAAGACAAATGGCAGAGAACTTAAAGAGACAAAAGATGAGCTGACATTTTAATTTTTTTTTTAAATTATCCGACTGCCACGTAAGAGGAGCTGCATCAAATTTTGTACCGAAAATTGTTTCTGAAAACAAAAAAATTAGCATGGGTATTATTTTGTAACTTTTGATGGAACATTATAAAATTGTTAAATGCTAAATAGTTTGGATATTTTTATTATAATTAATTCATTAGAATATGATATAGTACAAATGTACAATATAAAAGGGTATATTATCTTATGTGTGTTTATTTCATATTAGCTTTTGTACTTTTTTTATTTTTTATTTTTTTTGAGACCTTATGACTTTTGTCTTTATATTTATTAAATCCTTTTTAATACCTTAAAAATATAGACGACACCCAAATTGCTCTCACAAATTCATTAGTAATTATCTAATAGTTTATGTATACAATAATTTGGCGGAAAAAAACATCTTCCAAATTATTAACAAAAAAAAATATAAATAAATATCAAATTGAAAATTACACCATATTAAGGAAAAAGATAAAAAAATAAGTAAAATTATAATAAAAATTAATTTTGTTTACAAATCTAAGTCAATATTTAAATATACACTTCATTATATAACTTCTAAGTATTTTAATGTTCCAGAAATAATTTTTTTCAAAATTATTAAAAAAATCTCAATTTTATTTTTTTAAAACTATTAAATAATTAGTGACAGAGAACATCTTCCTTCACTTTTTTTTTTAAAAAAAATATTAAAAGTACTCAATAGAAATGAAAATAAAAATATAACTCAACATGCAAAAAAAAATAGAAATATAGAAGCTCAATATATATATATATATATATGACTACTAAATGTATGATGCCAAATAAATTTGCAAAAATCTTGGGATTCATACCCCATTGGCGCGTCTGTCGTTTTGTCTTTTCCTTTTCTTTTCTGGGTGAGGCTGTCCTCTTTTTTTCCAAGCCAAATAAAATATAATTATTTACTTTTTCAACTATAACATTTTTTTATAATTTGTTCTCAATTTTTTTTAGAATGAATTTATAATTTAATATTTTAAAAATTATTTATAATATTAAATTATTTCAATTTTTATTTTATAACTAAAATAATTTATAAAAAATTAAATTATTATAATTTACGAAATTCATCTTTATATTATCTTCTTTTAGCTTAGTTTAACCAATAAACTTAAACTTAATAATATTTATTTAGAATTGTGATATTTTGATTTTAAATTTTTAGTAAGATTTTTTATATTAAAAAATTCTTTAATTTCTTTGAAAGAAAAAAAAATTCTTTAATTTTTAATTCTCAGTAAGTAGGAATTAAAATTATCATTTTCTCTAAGTCTTAATTATGACCCAATTTATATTAATTATTTTTTTAAAACATAATAAAACGAGATCAAACTTCTAAAGTTAAATAGAAATTTGTAATAAACAGGAGAACAAATGAAGTCCATAATCTATTTTCAAAAACAAAAAATGAAGTCCATAATCTATTTTATTTGAGTATTCATTCAATACTTTATTCTCATTGGTCTGTATATTCAAACATCATCATTTTCTCACAAACCTAAATTCTCATTGGCCACACTATGAAAACAGCCTACCTTTATGCGTGACTTTAGTATTACCCTCAAAAGCCAAAAATTAAAGATAAAAACTGAAAAATCATAGTAACCTCTTCTTTCTTTCCATTCAAAGGAAAAAAAAAAAAAAAAAAAAAAACCTAGAATTAATTCTCTGCTTAAACTCCCATTTTCTTTCCTCCTCCTTCTCGAAAACCACCTCTGATCACCGGGAAACCATGTCGGATTCCGGTGGCGGTTGCTGCAGATGTTGTTGCAGTTTCATATTCACTTTGGGTCTTACAGCTCTTTTCATGTGGCTAAGTCTTCGTCCCTCAAAACCCAAATGCTTCCTTCAAAAATTTTACATTCCTGCTCTAAATCAGTCCTTAAATCCACCGGGAAACACCACTCTGATCTTTCAACTGAGGCTCGAAAACACCAACAAAGACAAGGGAGTCTACTACGATCCAGTCAACGTTACCTTTTTTGATAACAAAAGTAGGAGCCGCACCATAGCCAATTTCACTATCCCAAAATTTTATCAAGGCCATAAAAAGAAGGCCATAAAGGGCGGTGAGATTAACGCCACTGGGCTAAACAAGGAAGCGGTTTTACGGGCGGTTTCAAATGGGTCGGCGGTTTTCCGGGTGGATATGTCTACTTCTGTTAGATACAAAATTATGGTATGGAAAACAAAAAGGCACAGAATCATGGTAGGAGCTGATGTTAATATCAGTGATCAAGGTACTTTAATCAACCATAAGAAGGGAATTAAGCTTACTTCTAATGGTGTTAAGATTTGGAGCTATTATGGTCAAGTGGGATTTTTTTCCCTCAATTTTTTGGTCTTTGTGCTGATTAATTTATGGTGAATTTTTATTTTCTTTTCCCTAATTTCAAATTTTGAGATGAATTTTTCTTTTTCATTTTTTTCCTAGTTTTGCTGTTATTTCAGGAAAATGTTGTTGATTGAATGTATTAGCAAAGTTTTACCTTCAAGTGGGAAGTAGGAGTTTTTAAAAATTGGAGTTGCTATTTTCATATTCAAGACCTGCAAATTTTTTTGTGGGTTTTTAAATTTAAAGCTACTTATTTTATTTCAGCTACCAAAATGTACTGCAAATTGATCTCATTACCATTATTGAAAAGTCAGCTACCAAAATGTACTGCCAATGGACTGAACTTTCATCTACACTTGCTAGTTTTATTTTTGGATTGACTATTGAGTGTCTGGTATAAATTTTGGTTTTTACTAGTTTTTAAAATTGCCTCAATCCATTCTGCTCCCAACGGGAAATATAAATATATATATATATATATATATATATATTATTTTATTTCTTTTCAAAAGAAGTCGGCTATAGGAATTTGAAACCTATTTCAGCCAGGGTGAACTGCCCATTGCCAAATCAAACAATCTTTAATTATTTATCAATCAAGCTGATTGAAGCAAAATATATATAAGGAAAAGAATTCCTATAATAAATGAAATTATATTTAAGTTTATTCTCAAAAGTGGTTTATTATAATAAAATCATTAAAACTATTTCAAAAAAAAATTAGCATTTAATGTTTCAATTTATTTGTAATAATTCATTAGTTATTTTATATATTTTTTTTAATAAACTATAAGTATATTTATCTGTTTTTATGGTTTGATCATGTATTTTTTTTTAAGTATTCAGTAATACAAATTAGTTTCGAATATGCCCATTAAAAGAGTAAAATATTTCATCTCAAAATTTAAAGTAATTTAATATGCTGAGCTTAAATTCAAAACCTATGTAAGAAAAAAATGAATTATTTATCATACTATCTCACTTCTTGAAGTATATTTCTTTTTTTTTTTTTTTTTTTTTTGATAATTCATTAAAAACTCAAATTTATTTAAAATAATTATTAATTATTTACAATGATATGATATCTTTAAAAAAAAGAAAAACTAATGCCTGTTACCATTGTGTTTAATAGATGATGTGTTGCATTTTAAATAAATTTGTGGTCTGATAAATCATCTAAAAAAATTACAATGTTAATGATATAAACTACTTTTAAAAGTTATCTAAACAGTAAAATGACAGGACGAAGTTTAAAAGCAAAGTTCTGAGTTTGGAGAATGTGATTGTTTTTAAAAAGAGTTTTTTTTACACAAATTTCTATATTATTATATGTGATTAGTATTATAACTGCAATATAAAAGCACTTCATTCTCCATTTTTTAAAGTTTATATTTTCTTATAATATCCATTTGTATTTTTTTAATATAATTAATTGTTACCTAATTTAAAATACGAATTAATTTAAATTTTTAAAATCAAAGAAACATTAATTATATGAAATTTATTTAAAATAATAGTCATACACATTTTTATTTGTCATCCTCTTTCCATATAGAGGTTATATATCCACACAAATTAATCATAATTAATATTAATAATGAATAATTTTCGTTGACATAGGCCAAGTTATATATTTGTTGAATATAATTTATATTAGTGTTACAGGATACGAAATTATGAACAAATTTAATTTATTTTTAATGATGAAATAAAATTTTGTAACACTAAATGAATATATGAATGTATTTTAATCATGTATTAATTAGTTTCTGTAATTACCAAATAGTAGTGACATTGTTTATATGTTATATGTAGATTATCTAAGATTATATTGGTAGTATATGATACGAATTATTATACAATGCATTTTAATTTGTTTCTACCCTACATATCAAGTTATATGTTATATGCATATTATATCAGTGTTATATGTCACGAAATCTTGTACAAATTTAATTTATTTTTTAATGATGAAACCAAATTTCCTACCATCATAATCATATGACCAATTTGCTTGTTATTTTATGAGAACCAAAATACGAGAACAGCTTCCCAACTTATTTTCTGCATTAGAAAAAAGATGTAACTGAATCATATTCACATGTGAGTGTTGTGGTAGCACATCGTAGCACATCTTATTTGTTGGACTGATGTTCTTGAAGGAAGCATAGTCTCCAAGACTTTGCACTGATTTGGAGGAAGAGAAACTAGAGATCCTAATGGGAAGAGACGAAGCAACCCAAAATTGATGGGAAGAGACAAAATCCTAGCAAATGGAAAGCAAACAGAAAAAATTGCACAATGAAACAGAAGCAAAATGGAAAAATTGAATTGCTATTAATTTCTCCCAATAAACCCAACACATTAAAAATCAAAACAAACATAAAAATTCAATATTGTTACCCATTGGCATGGCGATAAACGTACGGATCGTGCCTTGGCTTGAAAAAATCTGATTAAAATCCATAAAAAGGCAAGATAACTTAGGGGTAATTATATGCTCAAGGCTTATTCACAGTAACGAGCATTGAGCGAAAAGCAGAGCAAGTCAAATTGAGAGAGTAACCTGGAGAGAAATAGGAGACGAAGTTGGTTTCAATTGCCAAGGGAGGAATAGGAGGAAGATCGTGGACGTTAGGTTAAAGGAGCTTATAGATCTCAATTAATTTCTCCCAATAAACCTTAAGGCACAAGAGTATTTTGAAAATGAGAAGAAAAACAAAGAGATATGAAGAAGGAATGAAATCTAATTTGGGGGAAAGAGAATGTATTTCATGGGATATTTGACTCTTTGTTTAATTTGAAAGAGAACGGTCAAATGGGAAGGAGCGGCTTGGAAAGGGCCCTTTGGTTAATGAAATATACTAAAAATATAATCGTAATTAGTTTCATAAAAGAGTCGCTCAGAATAATTTTTTCTTTTAAAAAAGATGTTGAGAACCAATAAACTTTAATTTAATGATATTGGTATGATTAGAACTTTGGGCTCTCAAATTCAAATATCTAATTAGACCTTTTGTACAAAAAGATGTTAATAATTATGAAAAGATTGTAATAGACCAAGAATTGAGACCTAGATTTTTAGTTCTTCATTATTGTTTTTTAATTTTTAAAATTCTTGTTAATATAAGAGTGATTGATTTCTATTTTGATCTTAATAATCAAATTAATTATGACTAACATAAGTATTTAGTATTGTTTTTATATCATGCAAAGTTTCAAGTTAATAGGCCAACATTTACTTAGTCAAATATTCAAGAAACAAAAAAGCCTGTATTCTGCGCTAAGCAAGAATCACAATTGCACTTGTGCCACAGACCTGGAAGTTGAATGCGAAGGTGCTCGCGCTTGCATAGGAGAAATGCACGCTTGCGAAGGAGAATTTCAAAACTGAGAAATTTATATTTTTGTGACATTGGAAAACAGCTCAATCAGATCATGCCACCTATTCTATAATCAGGTCAAGACTAATGGATGAAATCTAAATGTTTAATGCCCACAAAAGAAAATTTCGCAACTGCGAAAGCTCTGATGCCAAAATGCCTTGGAGTACACTATAGTTAACAATATGAGTCACGCCTATGACTTTTGTCACAGATCCCACATCGGTTGGCCCCGGGGTTGGTCCTGAGTATATAAGCGGGTGCGCTGCACACCCCTATAAGCGCGCTTTTAGGGAGAGAGTAATGGCCCTGTGACAAGTGGTATCAGAGCCTTCCCTGGGCCCACTGGACACGTGTACGATGCACACCCAATGCAGAGAGAGTAATGGTCGCGTGGGCAACCCGTGACGAGGGCGTCACGGATTGGCTGTGGGAGCTGTCACGGATCCCATATCGGCTGGCCCCGGAGTTGGTCCTGGGCATATAAGTGGGTGCGCTGCATACTCCTGTAAGCGCGCTTTTGGGGAGAGAGTAATGGCCCCATGACACTTTGCACGTGAAGTATGGGTTTGTGCTTGCAAAAGTATTGTCACGACCACAAAGTCCATATGTACTAGTCGTTATATAGCTGTTGAGGATAAGGACTTATCAGAGGCTGCCATGTATCAATAGCCAACAGATCTATGCAATTTCATGACCGCAAAAGGTATTTCGCGAGTGTGAAATGTGTTTGACATAGTTCATTAGGGTTATGATATCTATTTATGATGGCTAATTAGAAGAAAAACAATATAAATAGATCTCTAAAAGGCTATTGAACTATAAACAATATCTTAAGTATGCCAAAACTTTTGCAAATTTTTCATCTATTTTTGTAAGTAAGGTTCAAGTGTTAACCTTAAACAATTAAGTATAGGTTGTAAGAGTGAACCTAGTGAGAAAAACTCTTATTTGGATTATGTATGAGTCTAAGAAAAAACACAATGAATTGGTTATAGTGTAATCCATTAAAATACAATGAATTAGTTGTTGTGTGATCCATTAAAATACAAGGGATTTAGATTTGGTGTGAGCCAAAGGAAAATACCTAGTTGGGTGTGAGCTAGAAAAACTCCATTGTAACTTTAGGATTGAGTTACTAAAAACTCTCAATTGAGTATTAGGGAGAGGAGTAGAATTAGCTAACACCTGAACCTCTATAAATCTTTGTATGCATTCTTTTCTTACTTTTTATCTCTTTATCTTTCATTTGTCCATTGCTAAGCATTTTCAAAGAAATCCATTGAGCCAAAACTTTTATAAACCACCAACTCATCCCCCCTTCTTAGTGTGTTGTCTTTCTAACAATTGGTATCAGAGCTTTGGTCTCTCTTTCAAAGCTTATGTATGAGAGAAAAGATCAAAGATGGCAAGCGAAGGAGGTATCTGTCACATTCCACTCTTTGGTGGCTCATACTTTGCTCTATGGAAGTTCAAGATTGAGCTCTTTATGGATAGTGATGCTATTAACTTATGGGATACTATTCGCAAAGAATGGAAGCCACTTGTAATACCCTCCTATATAGTGGATTAAACTCTACTATATAAGCGAATGCTACTCAACCTATGTTCATATAACTTTATCATTTTGTATTAATTTCATTAACCAAATATAATAAAAGGTAACATCAATCCAAATATAATGTATCATTCTCATGCATATCAAATATTCAATCAATTTGTACTATTTCATCATGATCGATGTCAATCAAATGTACGTTAACATCATGCATAATCCATAATCCAGAGCTAAATACGCCCAATTATTACCATCCTTTAAATCCAATAAATAAAATAATCAACGTCTTATTAAATTCAAAACTACCTAATGCATGAGTAAATACTAAAGAATGCATGTTTTAAAGAAGTTAACTCTAAGCTAGAAAAGATATGAGAAAAACAGGCTTCTCATTGTCAACTCAATCTATGGCTCCAAACTTGCGTGCAAGAAATTCACACGCTAAGCTACTAAAAGCTTAGTGGTACATACTCGTATAAATTCTAGCATGTAGTCTGTTGACCTTAGGGTGATTTATCTCTATTTTGATATTGACAATCAAATTAAATGTTACTAATGTCTTCATCTAGTATTGTTTTGATAGTATTCAAAGTTTCAAGTCAATTGGATTTGATTTGCTTAGTGAACAAATCGGTCAAAAATTGAAGAACAATTTCCCCCTCGGGAAAGATAGTTTCCCCCTAGGAAAGACATGTTCCCCCTTGGGAAAAAAAATCCCCCTTGGGAAAAGGTTCCCCCTCGAAAAAAAAGTTTTTCCCTCAGGAAGTGCTCGATTCTAGCATTCCAAGTTTCATGTCAAAAGTTCCAGAAAGTTGTATCGACCGGAAAATTTGACTGAGACTAGCCGTTAAAGAGCCATTGAAGAAAAGGACAAATCCAAGGCTACCACGTGTAAGGCTCCAACAAATATATGAATTTTTCGACCAGAAAATTGTCTCTATCAGACTACTTTTAGTCAATCATCTGTTGAATGTTAGAAATAATTTTGGCACCATATGTAACTGCTAATTGGAAGGTAAACACTATAAATAGACCTCCAAAAGGCCTTAGAACATAAGAGCTTAATTTTAAGTTTGCCAAAACTCTTGCAATTTTATTTCTCATCTCTATTATAAGAAAGGTTTAAGTGTTAACCTTAAACACTTGAGTATAGGTTGTAAGAGTGATCCTAGTCAGAAAAACTCTTGTTTGGGTTGTGTGTGAGCTTGTTCAAAACATAGAGAATTGGTTATTGTGTGAGCCATTAAAACACAAGGGATTTGGGTTCGGTGTGAGTCTTGAGAAAATACTTAGTTATGGGTAAGCTTGGAAAACTCTTTGGTTGTGAGTTAGCTAGGAAACTCTCTTGTAATCTCAAGTTGAGATAGTAGAACTTCCAATTGCGGTTAGGGAGAGGACTAGGGTTTGTTAACACCCGAACCTCTATAAATCCTTGTATGCAATCTTCTTTTGCTCATTTACTTTCTATATTTTATTTGCATATTGTTCTAACACTCAAAGATATCCATTAAGTCGAAAATTTCTATTTGCCACCAATTCAAACCCCCCCCCCCTTTCTTGGTATACCATCTTTCTAATATAGTCATACTGTACAAACATTAATTTTATCATCACACATATCATATTCATAAATTTCAATCCAATTCAATCTAATATAGTCATGCTAACAATCCTTTGGAAAGGAAGAAGTGTACCCGGTAAGCGAAAGCCACATTTATATAATCATGACTTAATTAAAACATTTATAACTTTATATTACATCGCTCAATACTCAATAATCAGACTACCGGATAAGGATTATAAATAGGAGTGTTTAAGAGCTTAGGCTCCCTATCCACTTGATTGTGACTAAGTCAAGTGCGCTCTCAGAGTTTAGACCAACTTAATAGAATAAATAATAGATGCCAACAAAGAGGTGTCAAGGGCACTCTCTGAGTTTGGGCCACCTTAACCTAATATATACATATGAATAAAATCTACAGTACTATAATTATCCTTAATATCATGTCATCTATTTTAGAGTCAGTTTTAGTACGAGCAAATGGGCGACATTTCCTTTTTATATTGCATGTTACATATACTAGAATATTAATCTGCATGTCATAATACTTTCTCATTCATACATATTTATAATTATGTATTTATTTATTTTTACCGTAAAACCTTATCATAAATAAATTACATGTCTTCATATCAAGTCAATGTAATCCAAAATTATAGATTAATATTATGTAAACCATAGCATAAATCATTAATTCATGTATAAGAATTAATCATGTCTCATATCTATCTTGTTGACAAACAAAAGGCATCAAGATATACATGTGGTGACCAAAAGCCATTTAAAAATTTAATTTACATTTTCTGCTTGGTGCCCGACTATTTTCCAGTGTTCTATAATTTATTTACAGTGTCTTCAAAATATGTGTTATATAATTTATTTACACCGTCTCCAAGATATTTCAAGTGTTTTATAATTTATTTATAGTATTTAAATTAATTCCAGTGTTCTAAATTTATTTCTAATGGTTCTAAAAATAATAAATTCTAGTCCAAAATAAATTCCAAACAACCAATAATCTTGCAAAAAAATTAACCAAACTTGTTTCCTTCAAGTTCTAATATTACAATGCCATGGATTTTCACATTTTTACCATATTTACTAAATTTTCCATAATTATTTAAGACAACCATCACTCATCCATAGAGCCATTCACACAGTAATATAAAGCGAATAAATATGATTTTATGTATAGAATTGTTATGGAGGCTAAAACACTATCCTACTACTCACTAGCAGTCTGATGGTCGTTTCTACCAGTATCGTCACCTAACAAGAAGGATAAAACTCATAGATTAAACTATTACTTAGAGAATTTTCATTTTAATAATTACTGTTATAAACTCAAAACCTAGAATATATGGATCATAGATGTATGGAGAAAAAGTGTGTTTACTGTCAATAAAAGTGAAGGGACTGATAGAGTACTAAAATAAAATTTTGCAAAACCAAAATGTCATTGGGTGGAGTGTGGAGTATGGATGACGGTAGAGAGAGAAAAAAAATGATTGTGGGATATTGTGCCCCTAAGGTTCTGTAGCTTGGGATATTTGTAAGAGACAAAAACTCAAAATGATGTGTTTAAGAAAGAAAGAATCCAAATTTCAAAAGGCATGACAAATTCCTGGGCATGCCTTTTTATTCTGAGTTGTTATTTTTGACTTTTTCTTCTATAATAATTTAACATATTACTATTTAAATTTAATATTGTTTATTTTTATTTATTTTTCTTTTTAACCCTTTACTTTCTATTAATTCCATTTTAACCCAAAATAATTTATTTTTTTATTATTCGTGCATCTAAGGCTCGTGTAAAAATTCTGGACCTTGAAATTTACCTGGTGCACTATCACTGAACAACCGTGGGTACTCGGCCTTCTTCAGCTCTTCACTCTCCCATGTAGCCTCTTCTAAAGTATGATTCCTTCATAAGACCATGACTAATTGAATGTGCTTGTTCTTGAGCTACCTGACTTCTCTAGCTAGAATCTATACTGGTTCTTTCTCATAAGTTAAATCTGGTCTCACTTCAATACTCTCAGTTGAAATTACATAAGACGGATCGAACCAATAACTCCTTAACATAGAGACATGGAAGACATCACGAATTTTGCTCAACTCTAGTGGCAGAGCGAGCCTATATGCAAATGGACCAATCCGCTCTTCATATGGTCTAATAAACCTCGAACTTAGCTTACCTTTATTCTCGAACCTTAATACATTTTTCCATGGAGAAACTTTAAGGAAAACCTTGTCCCCCACTGAATACTCTATATCACATCTCTTGAGGTCTGCATAGGATTTCTGTCTATCTGATGCTGCTCTCAATTGTCCTATATAAGTTGTACCTTTTCCTTAGTCTCCTGAATCAAGTTTGGTCCTACCGGCTTCCTTTCACTCAATTCTATCCAAACAGGCAAGTACAACACTTCCTACCATAAAGTGCCTCATAAATGGTCATCTAAATATTAGACCGCTAACTATTATTGTAAGTGAATTCCATAAGAGGCAAGTACCTGTTCCAACTGCCATCAAAATCAATGATGCAACCCCTTATCATGTCCTCTAGGATCTAAATCACCCTCTCTCACTGACCATCTGTCTGTGGGTGGAAAGTTTTGCTAAAATTGAGCTTGGTACCCAAAGCTTTCTACAGATTATCCCAAAACTGAGACGTGAACTTAGGATCCCTGTTTAATATAATGGATAAGGGTACTCCATGAGTCGAACAATCTCACTGACATATAAATCAGCAAGTCTACTCAAGGAGTAATTCCTCTTCAAAGGCAAGAAATAGGCAGATTTGGTAAGCATATCCACAATCACCCATACAACATCATACTTCCTAGAAGTCACTGGCAGTCTAATCACAAAGTCTATGGTAATCCACTTCCACTCAACTGTGATCTACTACAGCAAACCTGATGGTACCTGGTGCCCTGCCTTAACCTGTTGACAAGTCAAGCATCTAGTAGTATACTAACTAATATCCTTCTTCATGCCTGCTCATCAATTCTTACCTCTAAGATCCTAATACATCTTGTTACCACTAGTATAAAAAGTATTATTAGAGAATATTTTTTATGGTTGTTAAAAGAAATAGTAGCAACAAAAAGAGCAAAAGCGCCTGGCATAAAAAATACAAGCGTAAATAAATATGAAAATGTGCATGTTGTTCAAAACGACAGGCGCAAATGATTAGAAACGCATATCGCCAAATGACAAGCACAAAATGTTAAAAGCGCCTATCGTTTAATACGATAGGTGCAAAAATGTCTCAAAAGCACATGTTGTTTCAATGATAAACACAAATGCCTCAATAAAAACCCTCCCCACCAGCCGCACTTCATCATCTTCTCCAAAAGTTTTCAAACTTCTCTCAACTACTGCAAATGCAACACCAGCCGATAATGAAATGGAATTCCTCTTTGTTTTAGTCATCCCGCCAGCAGCATGAGTTTCTTCCTCCCCATTGTCTTCTTCATCTTCTACTTCTTCTCTAGGTGCACGAGTATATATTGTTCAATTTTTTTTTATATTTATTGCCGAAAATGTTGCATGTCTCCTCCATTGATGCTTTTGTTTGTTTGTAACAGGTTTTGCTCCATTATTGTCTCCATTCTTCTTCTTATTCTTCTTCTAGGAGCACACATGGTTATGTTTGGTTTTTTAAAATTTTTTTTTTAGCTATAGCCAAAAATGAGCATTACATCTCTATTGATGCTTTTGTTTGTTATACTAAATAAAATGGCCGAAAATTAATAATTTATTATTGTATAAATATATAGTCTCATTGTATAAATATAATTTTAATTGTAAAATTAAAATGGCCGAAAATTAATAATTTTTTATTGTATAAATATATAGTCTCATTATATAAATATAATTTTAATTGTAAAATTAAAATGGCCAAAAAATAATAATTTATTATTGTATAAATATATAGTCTTATTATATAAATATAATTTTAATTGTAAAATTAATATAGTTTTGGGACTGTTCTTAAAATTAATATAAAATTAAAATGCCTAAAAATTGCAAATAGAAAAGTTGGTAATTATTCCTCCAATACTTAATACAGTTATTGATTTTTGATCAAACATATCCAAGTTGCTCTATTATCTATTTAGCCGAATTTTAATTTGTAAAATAGTGAATTTATCAATTTATTATGTTTAATGAATTTAATTTTTTCTTTTTAATTACATTAACCGACACTATGATAAATACAATTTGCATATAAATTAATTTTTAATTTATATTTGATATATAAAAAAGAGAAAAAATTAAATTAAAGTTTTGTACGACATTATTTTTTTATTAAACTTGTATTTTGTCAATCAAACTCAATTAAATTAAAGTTTTATGTTTTATAAACAGAATAGTTAATTGATTTTTCATATTAATTGATGGTTAATTATTGTGTACTTTATTTTGCATTATTATTAGTTTAGTTGTCTACTTTGTCATATCGTTGCAAATCTCGTACGCTAGCTAATTCCATTCCAGGTCAGTTTTTGTCATATTTATTTGTAATATTTCTCATTTTATTTAGTATAAAGTTTAAACAATTATTATATAGAAAGTATTAAATACATATATAGTGATCATTAGTTACTTTTACACTTGAATAAAATACATAGAAATTATACAAAAATGTTACTGTTTATAATGACATGGGTTTCAAGTTTAAAGAAGTATTTGATATGTTGTCATTCTGAAACTTGTATTGATTAAAAAAACTTTTATTGAGCCTAGATACTCGTTCAAAACTTACTCATTAGGAGTAAGTTTTGAATTGTCCCCATTTTGGGATTGTTCTTAAATGTTGAATCTCACTTAGGATGTGGATATATAAATAGTTTTTAATTCTAAGAAAATTTTCAGTGCAATTTCTCATTCTCTAAGTACATATGTTAATGGATATTTTATTTACATTGTGTACTTAAAGAACTTAGGGAAAATGTTGCTGAATTTTTTTTTGGATTAAAAACTATTTATGTGTTCACTAGTGAGATTTGAGGTTTAAGGATGAATTAGGTTGGAGTAATGAGAACCTAAAAACCGATGTTTAATATGCCTAGAAGCAATGGGTTTGTATTAATTTTTTTTTTGTATGGGTAGATATGGAAAGAAGCTGGATGTATGGTAAACGTAATATAGTTGAATTTTTGAATGGAGTCGATGGATTTATTAGAAATGCGATGCAAAATCAAATAAGGGAGAGATAAGGAATGATTTCATATCCTTGTGTTGACTGTATGAATATGAGAAAATTCCATGATGTTTAGATTGTCAAAACACATATAATAAGGCATGGTTTTACCGAAGGGTACACACGATGGCTATGGCATGGTAAGAGTGTACTTCCTGATACTAGTTATAATAATAATAATAATAATGAATTTGAAAGTCAGGGAGAAAATTACCTTGATGATGAAAGGAATGATTTAGATAATGATTGGGTAGACGAGATGCTACATGATACCGAGCATTTTGCCAAAAGGCCAGAAGACCTTGAAAGATTATGTTATGATGCCGAGAGGCCTTTGTATCTCGGTTGCACTAAGTTCACAAAGTTGTCAGTTGTGTTGAAATTATCTAACATAAAAACTAAAAATGGATGGAGTGATAAAAGTTTCAATACGTTATTAAAATTTTTACAAGAGATGCTTCCGAAGGGAAATGAGCTTCCAACGTCAACTTATAAGACTAAAAAAATTTTGTGTCCCATGCATGTCCTAATGACTATGTATTGTACCGAAATAAGTATAAGGACTAGCATGAGTATCCTAAGTGTGGTGTGTCACACTACAAGCATGATAAAGTATTTTCTGAGGATAAGAAAGGGCATTCAACTAAAGTATTATGATACTTATCAATAATACCAAGATTCAAATGCTTGTTTACAAACACTAAAGATGCAAAGAACTTCAGGTGGCATATAGAAGGCAGGAAGCATAATGGCAAACTCAGACATCCTGCAAATTCTTTGCAGTGGAGAACAATTGATTGCATATTCCTAGAATTTTGTGGTGAATGCACGGATGGAATAAACCCCTATGCACACTAAGCGTCCAGTATAGCATATGGCCAGTTCTCCTTATGCTTTACAATTTGCCTCCTTAGTTGACTATGAATTACAAGTATATAATGTTGTCAATGTTGATATCAGGGCCTAAACAACGGGAAATGATATTGATGTTTACCTTTCACCACTCATTGATGACTTAAAATTGTTGTGGGATGAAGGTGTACCGGTGTATGATGCATATACTGAAAGCATGTTTACCTTACATACCATGATATTTTGCACGATAAATGATTTTCTGGCCTACGGTAACTTATCTGGGTATACTGTCAAAGGTGCAAAAGCATGTCCTATTTGTGAAACAACACATTGAACCAACGTTTAAATCATTGTAAGAAAAATGTTTGTATGAGTCACTAGAGTTTCTGCCTCCTAACCACCCTTATCATAAGCAAAAGAAGCCTTTCAATGGATAAACCAAGATGCGAATAGCTCAAATACCGTTAACTGGAAAGCGAGTATATGAACGGGTTACAGATTTGGAAAATGTATTTGGCAAACCTTGTTAACAATGGCCCTTGGAAGAAAAGATCTGTATTTTGGGATCTTCCATATTAGGAACATTTACTGGTTTGACATTGTATTGATATTTATGCATGTGGAGAAAAATAGTTGTGATTCTATAATAGGAACACTATTAAACATACCAAGAAAAACAAAAATGGTATAAAAGTTAGAAAGAATATGTTATAAATGGGAATATAGATGGAGTTAGCATCGCAAGATACAGGGAAGTGGACATATCTTCCCCCGGCCCATTATACGCTTTCTATAAAAGAGAAAACAAGCTTTTATGAGTGTCTTTATGGTGTTAAGGTTCCATATGGATATTCATCGAATATCAAAAGCCTTGTTTCGATGAAAGAATTGAAATTGGTAGGTATGAAATCTCACGATTGTCATGTTTTGATGCAACAATTCTTATCGATTGCAATAAAAGGCATTCTACCAAAACTTGTGAGGAATGTTATTACAAGACTTTGTTTTTTCTTCAATGCAATTTGTTCTAAGGTGGTTGATCCTGAAACGTTGGATGAGCTATATGCTAATATTGTTGTTACTCTACATAAGTTTGAAATGTATTTTCCACCTTTATTTTTTGACATAATGGTGTATTTGGTTATTCATCTTTTGAGAGAGATTAAATTATGTGGTCTAGTGTATTTGAGATATATGTATCCTTTTAAGAGATTAATGGGTATTTTGAAAGGGTATGTTAGGAACCGGTATCGACCTGAAAGTAGTATTATTGAAGATTACTCAGTTGATGAGGGTATCAAATTTTGCAATGACTACTTATCAGGCATTGAACCTATTGGAATTCCTAAATCTCATCATGAAGGAAGGTTGGGAGGTAAAGGAACAATTGGATTTAAAACAGTTTTACCTGATGCTCAAATGCGTGATAAAGCACACCTCATTGTATTGCACCACCTTACTGAGGTACATCCATACTTAGAAGAGTATATGACAATTTTATGGCATCTGAATCCTTCTAAAGGTTAGATATGGTTAACAAATGAACACAATCATTCATTTATTGGATGATTTAAGGATCGAAGGATGCATCAATTTTTAGAAAAGCATATGAAGTAACTGATACCATAAACTGGTTAGCAGATAGCCCTGGGATATGTATATAGTCTTATAAAGGATATGGCATCAATGGTTATACATTCTACACTAAGTGTCAAGATGACAAAAGCACAATGCAAAATAATGGAGTTACTTTGATAGCTTCATCAAGAGAATTTGTAGTTCTAAAGACAATAGTCCAGTTGATGCTACACAGTCATATTATGGAGTAATTCAAGACATTTGGGAACTAGACTTCAAGAAATTTATCGTTCCTCTTTTCCGATGTAAATGGATTGAAAACTCATACGTGTACAAATAGATGAGCTAGGATTCACATTAGTTGATTCTAGTTGGTTGGGTTATGAAGATGATTCTTTCATTCTCGCTTCACAAGTCAAACAAGCATGTTACATTATTGACCCATAAGATAGTAAATGGTCTATTGTTTTTCAATGTAAGAGACGTATTGTTGGTATTGGTGATGTGGTAGATGAGGAAGAGTATAATGAGTTTGATGAGACTCCCCCATTTTTCGTCGGGCTACCCATAGCAGTTGGTGAAGAGATTTTAGATACAAATTACATGTGTACTGATCATACTGAAGGCTTATGGATCAAAAATTACCAATAATTCATCTAAATATCTCCATGGTATGTTTTTTTATTTGTAGTATGATTAATGTAGTTTATAATAGTAAATTTGTAGTATGATTAATGTGATTTATAATAATAATTAACTACTACTTGTTAATTAATATGGTTTATTTGTAGTATGATTAATGTGGTTTATAATAATGGTATTTTTTTTTTATTTGTAGTATGACTAATGTAGTTTATAATAATAATTAACTACTACTTATTAATTAATGTGGCTTATTTATAGTATGATTAATGTGGTTTATAATAATGGTATATTTTTTTATTTGTAGTATGATTAATGTGGTTTATAATAATAACTAACTACTAGTTAATTAATGTGGTTTATTTGTAGTATGATTAATGTGGTTTATAATAATAATTAACTATTACCTGTTACATTATTCTTATTTCTCATTCAAATAAAATGATTTTGTAATAGATTATACTAAATGGTTTTTTTTATGTAGCTTATGTTATAAGACATCATGTCTCCACAACTAGGAGATTCTCAGCAGCAGAGTAAGAAGAAGACTAGGGGAGCTACAAAATGCAAAAAATTGCAGAAGACTGTGGGCAAGCATAATAATATAGAGTTCGATGATTAGGGAAATTCAATAGGAGCAAATGCCTCGTCATTTAGTTCTTATATTGGGATGGTAATACGTACCCAAGTAAATATCACTATCAAAGGCTGGAATCATGTTGATAAGGGTCTTAAGGATATGATGTGGGACGATATTAAGGTTAGTTATTATTTTGAAAATTTTTTTAACACACTTTAAAAATGTTTGTGAAAATAATGAATCTCAATTTTTTTTTTTTTTTGTAGATACAATTCAGTATTGAGGATACTATAGATAACAAGATTCATGTATTGAGAAGTTCAGTGAAGAAATGGAAGGAATACTGATTGGTTAAAAATTACATAATTAATAATCTCGAGCAAAAGACACTGATGGAGAAATATAGTTGTATCACTGTTAAGGATTGGGAGGAGTTTCAGTTGGCACATAATACAAAAGAATATGAGGTACTAATTAAAGTAAAATGCATTTTAAAGTGGAATGCATTTTAAAGTTACAATTTTATTCAATATAATGTTACTGACTTCTTCATTTAATTATGTTTTTATTAATAGCAATTGAGGGAAAAAAAATAAGTCAAAGGCAGCCAAGAGCAAGCATCCACATTACCTGGGTCGCACAAGATACTTTGGCAAAAGGCCCATTTGGCTAGCCAAGGATCCCATCGCTTCGTTCTCTTCATCGTCATCGATGATTTCCGATGTAACCTCAATATATGATAGGAGTCTCGACTGGATCAAAGCTAGAACAAAGAAGACCGACAAAGAAAATTATACAATCCCAGTCGAAGAGACCAAAGAGGTTACAGAAAAAGTGGTATGTGATAAATTTTATTTATTTTGCTTAACGTCCAAATCTAACATATATAAAAAAAATATATGTAATAAGGTTTGTAAATTTAATATATGATGACATGAAAATGATTATATTACTATGCATGATATATGTTTTAAGATGAGAAATGATATATTGACACGTGCAATTGGCATGTAAATTTAATATATGATGACATGTAGATATTTGAGATTGGTTTTTGATGTTTATATACTGAACATGAGCCATTACGAGAGGAAGTAGTGCATGGAAAATGGGTACCGGATAGGCATGATGACATATTGACACGTGCAATTGGCAAACCCGAACGTTCAAACTCTATTTATGGTATTAGCAGTGCGGCGACCATTAGGTCATTTTTTGGAAAACAATAGAAGAAACAATTCACCTCCATCCCAGTAGAAGAAATCAAGGTTGATATGAGGGTCGAATTTGAGGCTAAAATGGCAACCCAGCAAGAATTCTTTCAATCCCAACAAGCAGTGTTACAGAAAAAATATCATTACTTCAGAGCATGCTTGTTATGTAGCAGGGGACTAACAACCCCTGTCAATATGTCCCTAAGATAGAGGTGGAGATAGGTCCTTTGTATGGTGTCCTTATGCCAAGTAGTTGCCATTCTGTTAATCCACAATTTCCAATAAGAGAAATACAGGTAAAAATTTTGAATTTCATCATCACCACTTACACTTTCGTTCTCACATACACTAACATTGATAACTACACTTTAAGAGTTGACAATATTGTTTTTCCATGATTTTATAGGCAAATACATTGTGCCGCCTTGCTCTTACAATTAATGGTGAAACTGTGATTGTGGCAAGGGGCATGGTTTATCCATCTCTAACTAGTTCTTTGATTCACAGCGTAACATTACTGTCTGGTCAAGTGAGGGTGTTTGTAAATTTCTCATTTCCCTAATATAAACAAGAATAGCTCCCCGTTTCTACATATAAAATTGAAACAGTAGGGCTTGCACATGGCAGTTTTCTTCAATGACCACTAGATCTCATGCTCCTTAAAGAGGTAACAATTCTTCTTTCATTTAATACTAGAAACACATATGGCTTAATTTTCATTTATGTTATAGTAATACTATAATATATTATTAATTAATAGGAAAATAAATCACAACTATCAAAAAAGGCTCTATTGGATATACAAGGTAGCGATTTATCAAAAGGATCAACTACAATAAAACGTTCGACTTTGGTTAGTGAGGAAATTTTGGCAACTTTGAGTGGTAATATGATATACATGCATGACTTTGTTGCTAGATTAGGAGCTGGATACATGTTCAAAATTTCTTATCCATCCATATTATTTCGGCTTCCACAAAATACTATGCATGAGATAATGATAGGACAGGAAGATATCGCAAAACTCCTCTCCATGGATATGCTATTCGCATATTTATGAAGTAAGATAAATCTATATTTTCTCATTCATAAGATCGAATTGCTATATTCAAATGTAGTTTTAACTTAGGTGGAATTTATTATTTGTGCATGTAGGTGTCTTCATAAATTGTGCATTCAGTCATCTCCATCCATTGATTTTCTTTATTCGTATATGTTATCTTTGATAAATACATCTGAGACAGATAAGTTGCGTAATTATATGGTATATGCCATGTTGGCACAGAAAGAAAAAAAATTTATCCTACTACCTTATATTCAAAACTAAGATAAAATTTGAATTCATATATTTTTTGCTTAACTTTTTATTCTGACATTCATTATCCATTAAAATATATTTGTTTGGAGGTATTTTTTGTGGATCCTTTAGGCAAGATTGATAGAATCATACATGTCAAAAAACTCATTGCCATATAAGTTATATTATATGTTGTCCAAACAATCGCCAGGGGGGGGGGGGGGTGGGAATTTAAAATTTTGCACTCACAAGATAGTAGAAGAAGAAGAGAAGATTGAGATACAAAATTTTATAGAGGTTCGGGTGTTAACTAACCCTACTCCTCTCCCCAACCTAGATTGGGTATTCACTAATCTAATCACTTAGATTAAAATCTTTGGAGTTTTAACAAGCTCACTCCCAACCATGTGTTTTATCAAGGCTAACACTCAATTCAAATTTTCCTTGTATTTTGTGGCTCATACAACAACCAATTCCTTGTAATTTGGCTCACACTTCCCAATTACAAGACAACCCAAGTGTTTTAAGATTAACATTTGAACCCTTATACACAAATAATTAATGAAAGGATTGAGAAAATAAATTGCAATAGCTTTGACACTTGTTGAATTGTTGGTTCTTATTAAATGGCCTTTTGGTAAGGTATTTATACTGATTTCTTACCAATTAGCCGTTACAAAGTGGTGTCATAACTCTTTCTAAAGTTCTCTTACAAGTGCATTAAATGCAGTCAGCAGAGATAAGTGTCCCGATCGGGAAATGCCCATTTTTGATACATGGCAGCTTCTGGTTGGTTGAAAACCCCAACGGCTAGTTTTTATTCAATTTTCCTGGTCGGGACTCCATGTGTCCCGGTCGAGACTTGCCAGATGATGCCATTGCCAAGAACTTTAGTTTGAATGAGTCACGATCGGAACTACCATTCCTGGTCAGGAACCTTAGTATCCCGGTCGAGACATACCATGTCCAGGTCAGCTTTTACTACTGGAACTTTTGGGTTATTATCTTGCAAGGTTTTTCGGTGTGAACACTTGCTTTACTTGGTCTGCACTACTGTCCCGGTCGGGACATTTGTGTCCTGGTCGGGAACATGCCGCTCCCAGTCAGGACATGCCCCTTCATGGTCTGCTTTTGCTACTGAAAGTTTGAAACACTTGTAGAAAACGTTTTCCCGGTCTATACTCGTGTCCCGGTCGGGAGTTACATGTCTCCCATGAAGTTCTTGATTTGTTCAATGAAGAAACGTTAACCAAATGTGCTGAAACTTTTAATACTATCAAAACAACACTTAGCAAGAATGTTAGTAACAATTAATTTGATTATCAAGATTAAAATAGAGAGCAATCACCCTATGGTTAATATAATATATATATATATATAATATTCAATTTTCAATACATATAATGCACGCTTTTATGTAAACTTATTTTCCTAGAGTATATAAATTATATCATGTACAAGGTGGGAAATGTTTAAGCAACACATTGAGTTGGAATTTCATTACAGTATTTATCATTGTTTATATTTTCTAGTTAGATTAAAGTACTTTTTTTTCAATTTAGTTAAATGATACTTTATTTCTTTTTCTGAAGTGTCTAAGACAAATTGGTAATACTGAATGTAGATACTATATTATGAGGTACATCTATGAAATTTTGAGTCAGCACTGGATGGAGGATACATTGCATAAGGTATATGCAAATTAATTTATTTTATATGTAACTATTGCAAATTAAATGATACCTAACTATTGCAATTATTATCATGTTTTTTTATTTGCCTTCAAATTCTTTGTAGGTTTTCAATGTCAGATCATATACTCGATAAAATATAGATGAGATTCGACAAATATGGTATTTTTTTTTTGTAAGTGATTGTATATAAATTTTTAATCTCTCAGATTATGGATACTAAATATTAAATGTTGAGGATTTTATGAATTGTGTGTGTATATGTATGAATATTGTTGAGTATAGATTTATATAAATTGAGTATTTATGGATTGTTATGGATATTGTACAGTATTTATGGACTGAAGATGGATGTTATTAATTTGGACCATATTGAATAGTTAGGAATATAAATAGATGGCTTCTATTTTGTGCTTGTGTCTATTTGAGGCAGCTGTTCAATTACAGGTTTTTAAGGATTCTGTAAATATAAATACAAAAGGAAAAAAATAAAAAAAAAATTGTTTTGTGCTGTTATTACAAGTGCCAGTCACAAATAATTGGTCTTTTGTGACTGTTGTAACTAACGTCAGGCGCAAATAATCAACCTTTTGTGGCTGTTGTAGATAATGCCAGACACATTTGATCACTCTTTTGTGGCTGTTGTGGATAACACAGGGCGAATTTTATCACTCTTTTGCGGCTATTGTAACTAACGCCATGCACAAATGATCAACTTTTTGTGGCTGTTGTAGCGCCATGTGCATTTGATCACTCTTTTATGGCTGTTGTAACTAACGTCAGGCACAAATGATATACCTTTTATGGCTGTTGTAGTTAACGCTAGACACATTTGATCAATCTATTGTGGCTATCACCAACAGCCACAAAAAGTCAACCCATTATTTGCCCTCCTTCATTTGTGGCTTCCCTATGCCATGAGTAAAATATGAAAAACAACAGCCATAAAAAGACCATTTTATGTGCTAGTGTACTGCTTGGATGCATAGAATACTTGATCTCATAAGCCTCCTAAAGAATCCTCTGTCTTAAGTTATTACTAGGCATAATCAACCTGTCCTAAAAGCATATATCACCATATGGTTGTACTGAATACCCAGGTCTCTCCCCTTTAGAGACCATCTTAGCAATCTCAATAATTCGCTGTCCTAGCTTTAAGAATCTCTAATCCTCTAATCGAGTGTAGGTCTGATGTGCAACTTAGTAACCATCTTCCTACTTAAAGCATCAGCTACTTTATTAGCTCTAAGTATCATCTCTATCTCATATTAAGATCCTTTTATGTAGGCAAGTACTTGAGACTCTTGTGATCAATGTAGATGTATCTTTTATCTCCATAAAGATAGTGGTGCTATATCTTCAGGGCCAAAACAATGGCATCCAACTTTAAGCCATAAGTGGAGTATTTCTTTTCATGTGTCTTTAATTGTCTAGAGGCATAAGCAATAACCTTACCGTCCTAAATCAATATACAACCTAGACCATTGTTAAGGCATCACTGTAAATAACAAAGTCCAAGTCTAGAAATGGTTGTTTCAATACTAAAGCCTCGATCAGCATCTTCTTTAACCTCTCAAAGCTAGTCTGGCATTTCTTGGTCCACTCAATTTTAACATCTTTCCTCAATAGCCTGGTCAAAGGAGAAGCAATCATAGAGAAGCCTTTAACAAATCTCCTATAATAACTGGCTACCCCGAGGAAACTCTTGATCTCTGTCACATTCTTAGGAAGCTTCTAATACCATTAGCTGAAACAATATGGTCCAAGAATGCCACCTTATAAGCCAAAACTCACATTTCGAAATTTTGGCATACAACTACTACTCCCTTATAATCTGTAAGACTATCCTCAAGTGCTAGTCATGTTCCTCAAGTGTCTTAGCATACACTAAGATATCATTTATGAATACCACAACAAATTGATCTAAGTAGGGCTTCAAGACTCTATTCATCAAGTCTATGAAAGCTACTGGAGCATTGGTCAGCCTAAAAGGCATAACAAAAAAACTCATAATGCCCATACTAGTCCTGAAAGTAGTCTTGGCTATATCCTCAGCCTTAATTCTCAACTAATGATAATCATATCTCAAATCAATCTTTAAAAAGGCACATGTACCCTCAACTGATCAAATAGGTCATCAATCCTAGGTAGTGGATATTTGTTCTTAGTCGTCATCTTATTCAACTGCTTGTAGTCGATGCACAACCTCATGGACCATATTTCTTCTTAACAAACAAAACTAGTCCTCCCTAGGAGGACACACTGGGTTTGATGAATCCCTAATCTAATAGCTCATGTAACTGAAACTTAAGCTCTTTCATTTCTGATGGAGCCATCTTGTAGGGAGTAGAGGAAATGGGGGTTATACCTAGGGCGACCTCAAAGGAAAACTCAACCTCCCTATCTAGTGGTAATCCTGGCAAATCCTCCAGGAACACATCTGGAAACTCCTTCACTCTAGGAATACTGCTGATATCAGGACCTTCCTTTTTAGTATCAATGATATAGGCCAAGTGGGCCTTACATCCCTTCCTCATTATCCTATTCGCCTTCATCATAGAGATTACATGTAGGGGCTTTGGAATACTGCCTTTTCACAATAACAATACTTTGATCATCCGTTTTAAGCCTCACAAATTTACCCTAGTAGTCTACTATTGCCTTATGTTGTGACAACCAGTCCATACCCAAAATAGCATCATATTCATGAACAGGCAATTTTATCAAATATGTTGTGAACTCTCTCCCATGAACAATTAAAAGACAACCCCTATAAACCTGATTAATAACTATACTATGGCCTAAGGGATTAGTTACCTCAATCTCATAACATAAGGGTTCACTAATCATGACATGTTGTTTAGGTGTACTGGCACATATATAAAAGTGTGTGGACCCAGGGTCAATCAAAGCATATAAATCTCAATCATATAATGTGAACATACCAATAATAATGTCCATGGCTGCTTGATCCTCTCGGGCTCTCATAGCATAAGCCCTGGCTAGTGCTCGGCCTAGTCTTGGCCTATTAACTATCTCCAAAGTGACCATAGTAGACCTCTACCTGGGGTCGGGTCTAAGCTGGTACAAAAGTTATGATCTGTAATGGGGCACTGTCCTTCATCAATGGACAATCCCTCTTCATATGGCCATGTTGGTCACACCTGAAACAAGCTCCTATGGTTAGTGTTGGGTTAGAGGATGAATCATATTAAAAAACGCAGCGGAAATAAAAATTTTCAAAAGCCGAATCAAAGGATTCCACTTGTTCCATTAAAATTGAATCAAAATCATAGTTAGAAATTATACCTTTAATTTCTTGAACCAATTCTTCAAATTTCCTTCTTGTTGGGTTGTAGCAAACCACAACAATCCAATCTTGGATTGCCTCTAATGATAATCCACATGAAAATTGAAGAAAGAAACCACAAGAGTAATGGTTTGAACAAACAAAATGTGCTAGCATTGTGTATGTTCTTTGAGAGAAATTCTGAGAAAATTAACTATTAATTTTCTATGGTGGCTCATCAGTTTTTCTGGTGAAAAATACTATTTATAGGTCTTTCTAAACACATTAGGGTTGGCAAAATTACCAAAATAGGTTTAGGAGCCAATTTGGCATTTTCGGCCAAATTTGCCCGTACCTGTGCACTAGGCCTGCCCAGCATGCAGGCACTAGCCTGCCATAGGCCCGTGGTAGGCCAGTGGCCAGCTACGGGCCTGTACGGGCTCACAACACCCCCGAGCAATTTTTTCAAATTTTTTTTTCTTGTGATACCATCACAATCCGACCCTAAATAATTCTTTCACATTTTTGGATCTCATCCAAGACTATTTTACTCATTCTTTACACCTCCAATGCGTATGACCCATTAGGTTCCCAATTATGTTGGCCACCCGAATTAACAATTAATTCAAGCAAGTTATGAGCGGTATCTAGCAACACATCATGACCCCCAATTGACCAGAATGTCAGTAGTTTGACTACGAACCTTTCCATAGACAATAATATATGCAATTCGTCCTTTCACCATCCTATACCCCACTCGGTTCAGAGCATGAACTATGTGTCAGCTTCCACTAGACTAACTACATCACATTTAGCCCAAGTGATGTAAGATCTTGTTCTTGAGACCTATTACTCTATTAGACATGTCACTGAAGACCATCTTCAAGACATTTCCACTCTGGCCAGAGATTCCTAAGTAATGATCCCAACAAGAGGCCATGGGTATACTCTCCCTCTATCAGGAGCGGTGAATCCTCTATTAGCTACCCAATTACCTTCAAATACCTCAATCTGTACCCAATCACCACCTTATGAGCGACCTCTATGAGGCAACAAGGAATGGAGTCAAAGCACAGAACCAGTATCCAAGATATCCGTGAGTACCTCAAGTCTAAGAATACTTGCCCCATTGATATGATGAGACTATCATTGACATTTGAATAGATAATCCATTTGATCATCTCATAACAGGTCATCCAATGTACTTGACTACTTTTAGCAAGCATCCATATGTTAACTTTGAGCATCTCATGTTCACAGCTTATGAGATCTACCGCTTAATCCAATCATGGAGTATAACATGTAATAGTCTATCCAAATCAACAATGTCCTATCTTGTTGATCCTATGACTAGGGATAATTTAGATACTAATATAATTACACATGATAGGAATCTTATTATCATGATCCCATCATGATTTCCTTCATGTTATGTTTCATATCATGGACTTTCATTAATCAGTTTAAGATGTATATCAATTCATATGCAAATGAATACTAATATAATGAAAGAATGCCTTTATGAATGTGTACAGTAAGTGCTTAAGGCGATTGCCTTTTGTGCACATCTCTAACACCACTTACTAAGCCACTCCCCTAAAAGAAGTACAATTCACATGTACTCGCCTATGGTATTAGATATAAAGGCGATTTGCTTTAGTACAAATGGGAGATAGTGAGAAAAGTACAATAAAGGCAATCACATTTAGCACCATATGTACACTTTTCATTGATATGAAAAAAGGCATTTTCATTTCTTAATGTTCATTTATAATATGAACTGATTGGATCTTAACTTAATTAATGAAGTCTATGATATAAATATAGCATGAAGGAAATCATGATGGAATCATGAAAGTAAGATTCCTACCATGTGTAATTATATTTATATATCCCTAGCCATAGGATTAATGAGATGGGACATCATTGATCCGGACAGGCTAGCACATGTTTTACTCCTTGATTAGATCAAGTAGTAGTTCTCATAAGCTGTAAGCATGAGATGTTTATAGTTAACATGTGGATGCTTGCTAGAGTAGTCAAGTACATTAGAGACCCGCTATGAAATTATCATATGGATATTCTAAACACATGTCAATGATAATTTCATCATAGCAATGGTGTAAATATCCTTAGACTTGAGGTGCTCAAGGTTATCTTGGATACTAATCCTGTACTTTAACTCCATTCCTTGTTGCGTCTGGGAGAGGTCACTTATGGGGTGGTGATTGGGTACAGTTTGAGGTACTTGAAGATAGTTTGGTAGCTAACGGTGACAAGTACTAACATCACTTGGACTAGATATGACATAGTTAGTCTAGTGGGAGCTAACACTTGGATCATGCTCTAAATCGAATGGTGTATAATGAGGGTGAAAGGATGAATTGAATAGATATTGTCTATGGAAAGGTTCGTAGTCAAACCACCAACTTTTCGGTTAATTAGGGGTCATGATGTGTTATTAGATACAACTGATGACTTGCTCAAGATCAAGTGTTGATCTGAGTAGCCAACATATTCGGGAACCTAATGGGTCACATGCATTGAAGGTGTGAAAAGGAAGTAAAAATGGGCCATTGGATCAGATCCAAATGGAGAGAGAAAAATCTGGTCTAGACAGTTTCTCAATAGGGAATGGAACACTTCGTCTCGGTCGGGACATGACATGTCCTTATTGGAATTTGCTATCGGGCCATAATTGCATTTGTTCTTGATCAAGACATAGGATGTCACGACTGGGAACCGCCCAATTTGGACATTTCCTGGTCGAAAAAATGTGTCCCGATCAGGATCGACATTAGAATTGGAAATCTAATTTGATTAGGATTCTTTGAGCAAGGGTTCTAAACCCCAATTGCTCTAGGACTATAAATAGTCTATTTTCTAATGTTTTGAAAGTGCTGCAGACATAAGAACAAAAGTGTTTCGTTCTTTTTCTTCTCCTCCTCTTTCACTCTCTCTTGCTACCATAAGAGTTTGTGGAAAACCCATTAGGCAAAGTGTTTTCTTTTTCGCATCATTTGTGTGGACTTTCATTAGAGGTGATCGAGTAAGGATTACTGTGGTTTGCAACAACCCAGTAACGTACACGAAGAAAGGAAAGCTCTAATTTAAAAGATAATCTTCTTCAAACCTTAGATTTGGTTAGTTGATTAATGCTACATTGGTATTCCAATTACATGGAGTTACAAAAATTTTAATCTGTTGCATTATATATATGATAAGCATGATGTAATTGCAATATAAACTGAATGGTTTTGATCATGTATCACATACATATAACGCAGCGGAAAATAAAATTTTCAAAACCCGAATCAAAGGATTGTCATGTGCCAATTAAAACTAATTTAACCAAAGAAAATTCAGAATTTATACCTTTATAATTTCTTGATTT
>CATIWF010079450.1:0-25204 GCA_949630135.1 Balakata baccata | reverse complement strand
TTTAGATCTCATCCAAAGCCATTTTACTCATTTTTTAGATCTCCAAAACGTGTGACCCATTAGGTTTCCAGTTATGTTGGCCACTTAAATTATCAAATAATTTAAGCAAATCATGAGTGGTATCTAGCAACACATTATGATCCCTAATTGACCAGAAAGTTAGTGGTTTGACTACGAACCTTTCCATAGACAACAATATGTGCAATTCGTCCTTTCACCATACTATACCCCACTCAGTTCAGAGTATGGACTATGTGTCAGCTCCCGCTAGACTAACTACATCACATCTAGCCCAAGTGATATTAGATCTTATCCTTGGAACTCATTACTCTATTAGACATGTCACTGAAGACCATCTTCAAGATGTTTCCACTATGGCCAGAGATTCCCAAGTAATGATCCCGACAAGAGACCGTGGGTATACTCTCCCTCTATCAGGAGTGGTGAATCCTCTATTAGCTACCTAATTACCTTCGAATACCTCAAGTTGTACCCAATCACCACCCCATAAGTGACCTCTATGAGGCAACAAGGAATGGAGTCAAAACACAGAATTAATATCCAAGATATCTTGAGTACCTCAAGTCTAAGGATACTTGCCCTATTGATATGATGAGACTATCATTGACATTTGAATAGATAATCCATATGATCATCTCATAGCAGGTCATCCAATGGATTTGACTACTCTCAGTAAGGATCCACATGTTAACTTTAAACATCTCATGTTCACAGCTTATGAGATCTACTACTTGATCCAATCAAGTAGTATAACATGTGCTAATCTACCTGGATCAACAATGTCCCATCTCATTGATCCTATGACTAGGGGTAATTTTGATACTAATATAATTACACATGATAGGAATCTTATTATCATGATCCCATCATGATTTCCTTCATGTTATATTTCATATCATGAACTTTTATTAATCAGTTTAAGATCTATATCAACTCATATGCAAATGAATACTAATATAATGAAAGAATGTCTTTATGAATGTGTACACTAAGTGCCAGAGGTGATTGCCTTTTGAGCACATCTCTAACAATCTCCCACTTGCACTAATGCCAATTGCCTTTGTATTTTACATTATAGGCGAGGATATGACTATCATATTCATTTTGGGGTTTTGGTCTAGTGACTTGATTAGATATTTTCTAATCAGTGGGAACTCTTTCTCTCATTACATCACATCCACCATTGATTTCTAAAATCAATTGATAAGATTGAGTACATGTTTGGACTATTTGATGAGACTATGATTCCTTTGTATATGCAATGGCTCTATTGTTGTTCCAATCATATTGGACTTACAATACTAGGAATCACTTCCATCTTGTGATGAATTCCCTTTCTAAACTACTTCCTCAGCTGCCTTGGAAACTGTAATGTACATTAAGTTGTAGAATCATCAGTCATCATCATCTGTTTGGAACTTTTCCAATTTACTAGACAACTATTTAACGTGAATATATAGCCTGACTAGAATTTTGAGTTATCCTTGTCAAATTGGATACTGGCATCCATAATCCTGCTTACCTTAAGCTTACTATCTCATTAAACTAAGAAGAAATCCTCAATCTTTCTCAAGTATTTAAGGATGTTCTTAACAGTCACCCATAATCCTTAAATGGGATCATAATGACACTCATAGCATGATATCTATTGGGCCTAGTACACAGCATAATACATAATGAATCTAATAGATCAGGCTTATGGAATCTCATCCATGCTAGTCTATTTGTCTTTTGTCTTTGGACATAAAGACTTAGAAAGGGTAATCCTATCAATCATAGGAATAGATCCTCTCATAAACTACTTCATGCTAACCACTTTAGCATCTTACCTATGTAGACTAAGAAAGAATAAGTAACCTCTTAGATCTATCTCTATAGATCTTAATCCCTTTTTGGCAGGTTACTTTTAAAATCCTTCTTAGAGAATTATTTTAGAGTAACAAATTGACTTACTTAGAAATGAGAGATCATTTCCTATTAATAGTATGTCTTCCACATACTTCACTAGGAAGAAAATAGCACTCCCACTAACCTTCTTGAAAACACATGAATCATCCACATCTTGTGAGAAAAACAAACTCTTTGGTTATCTCATCAATTCAGATATTTCAACTCCTGGATGTTTGCACTAATCCATCAATGGATTTTGCAATTTGTATCCTGTTTCATCATCATTAGATATGAATCTCTTAGGTTGTGTTATGTACACATCTTAAGTCAGATTTCCAAAATGAAAACAACCTTCATATCCATTTGCAAAATCTCATCACTATGAGGATTAGGAGTAACACGACGAATTTAAGCATAGTATATGGAGTAAAAAGTCTTGTCAAAGCCAACCTTTATCCTTAACAATGTCTTTTAACTACCAACTCTTGCTCTATAGGCAACTGCATTACCTTCCATATCGGTCTTCTCAAAGACCCATTTGTACCTAATAGGTTTTGTCCTATTAGGTGGATCAACCAAAGTCCTTACTTGGTTTATAGACATGGAATCCGTATCGATTTATGGCTTATGGCTTATGGCTTATGGCCATTAGTCATATTCTAAAACCTTTAGGAGTTTATTGGTTAAGTTAATATAACATTGTTGGAATATGATTAGAGTCTTCGTATTAGTTATGTTTTTGTCACAATTTTTAGGAAATATGTTATTATAATTTGATTATTGATTATATTATAATAAAGGTTCTTAATATGTTAGTATTGAAGGATATTATTGATCTATATTATTAAATATGGGTATCTAAACAATTCAAGGATTCTAAGAAGTTAATCACTAGTTATCAGTAATATATAAAGTTAAGCAATTATTTCTAAAGTGCAATATATACGTCAATTATAGAAAAAATTGATGGTTTAAATCTAACGAAAGCATAATGGTGCTTTTCAAAGAGACTTCTGAAAGTGTCTATAGAGAAAATTTTCTTTGATTAGACATTTTTATGTATTAAAAAAATAGGCTGGTGCATAATGTAAGAAATTTGCAACATAAAAAATAAAAATAATTAAAAAACAATGATATTGTATGAAGTTAAAGTTTGTTAGAAATAGTTTTTGAAGTATTATATAAACTATATGAGGAGTTAATGCAATTGGTCCATAGTAACAATTGAGGATCATAATAGAAGATTATGTGGGATTTGATAATGTTAATTGATTTGGATTTCTTATAAGTTTGACGTGCTACCTAGCTTAAATAGATTTAGGGTCATTTTGGAAT
Source organism: Balakata baccata (assembly GCA_949630135.1). Taxonomy (NCBI): domain Eukaryota; kingdom Viridiplantae; phylum Streptophyta; class Magnoliopsida; order Malpighiales; family Euphorbiaceae; genus Balakata; species Balakata baccata. Next base: position 21,958 of record CATIWF010079450.1, on the reverse strand, counting down.
ATTAAATGTGGAACTTGGATGTGCCTCATTAAATTAATTTATTAGTTTATGCCTTCTAATAATTAATATTCATTGTGTAGAAGTGCGGGTAGAAAGAGGAGTGTTCCCCTAAGTAATGATGCATTTTATTTACTTTTTATAGAAATACAGGTGAATTACACATACAACAATCCAACTACTTAACTTATAACAATTTTATTTTTAAAATATTATTTGTAATAGAAAACCATTTAAATTTTAATTTTGTAACAAAAAAACTCCTCCACTACCCATAGTTAACTCCACTAATAGAATGATAATATGGATTATCCACATTAGCAAAAAATTATCCAGTTCGAAATTCCAAAGAATATAATATTCTTAGACTTTCTTGCTTAATAGTCCAATTCAAGATTACAGATTTTACTTCTAAATCAATAAAATATTCAAAATCGAAAAATTTTGAAAGTCTCTATTATGAGTAAAATTGAATCATTGTCTTTTTTCTTTATTTTAGTTATCGTTTTGCTTTGTAAAGGTTTATTTATTGTGTTAGCTACAACTATGTCATTTCATTTTGTTTTGTGTCTATGATGAGTTGGCATATATGCCAAAAGAGTGTAATGGCTATATCAGTCCCATTCACCCGGATGTTGATCATGCCTTTTGTTATTGAATGAATTGAATATTCTCTCTTCCTTTAGATTCTTCTCTCTTCTCTTTTGTCTACCATTTCTGCCATTTGAGTTATGTGTCACAGGACCATAGGCCAACCTAGTCACTTCACCCTTCATCGACCTTACTAACTCAACCCAGCAACCTATTGGGAGCAATGGTTATCATATGGCTACCTGGTTCACGAAAATAGAATAGCTAGGTTTGATGGTGATAACTTGGAAGGATGGATATTTAAGTGTGAGATATTTTTTCAAATTGATGCCACTCCTTCAAGTGCCAAAGTGAAGCTGGCTACTATCCATATGGAAGGGAAAGCTTTGCAGTGTCACCAATTCTTTGTAAAAAATAGGGGTACTATGGATGATCCATCATGGGAGGAATATGTTGAGGCTTTGAAAAGAAGCTTTGTTGAGAAAGTTTATGAAGATCCCATGGCAAACCTTAAGGGTCTTATACAGGCAGGTTCTCTGTAGGATTATATAGAGGAATTTGATATTCTCTCATAATGAAAACTATTCACTCAAATGCTTCTTGAGTGGTCTCAAGGATGAGCTACACATTCCTATGAGAATGCATGCCCTAAAAATCCTTGCAGTAGGCTTATATCCTGGCTAGGATGCAAGATTCGTAACTCTTCATTGTTAAAACTTTAAGAATTTACTCAAATAAAACCAAACCACAAATAACAATTCCCACTGCAAAAACTTCCTTACTACCAACCCCAAATACTACCAAATAGTACCCATAGACCTCCATTACCAAATTCACTCAACTACCTTTAACTAACAATAACAAATATATTCCATCAAGAATAAGGAGGTTGACTGATGAGGAGTTGAATGAAAAGAGGGGAAAGAATGTGTGCTTCTGGTGTGATGAGAATCTTGTTCTTGGTCATTAGGGCAACTTCACATGGCGGTGGTTTAAGAAGAGCTAGAAGAAGAGTTTGAACTAATTGGGAAAGCATTTTTATGGAGTAGGGAAGAAACTTTAGAGGTTCCACCAACACTATCACTTTATGCACTTGAAGGATTTACAAAGAAGGCATATTAGACCATTAGAATTGTGGGAAAACATAAGAAAAGATCAATTTATTTATTGATTGACTATGACAGTACTCACAACTTCCTAAATATAATAGTAGATAATGGATTGGGATGTAAGTAGCAACCGATTGAGCCTATCAGTATTACAGTAGTAAATGGTTAAGAAATCCTTTCTGCATGTATGCAAGCAATTTGTATGGGAAATGCAGGGGCTAACATTTTAGTGTTGACTTTTTAGTCATGCCCTTAGGAGGCTGTGAGATGGTGCTTGGAATACATTGGCTCTCTACAATGGGAGATATTATGTGGAACTTTAAACAGCTCAATATGTCTCTCTCTAGATGGTATCCATAACCAACTTCAAGGCATCAATTCAACCTTAGTAAAGGTGTTCTTAGACAAGGCAATGACTAAGTTGTTGCAACATATTCCACCCCTTATGTCACAAAAATGTTGGAGAGTAAATCAATTTGTAGTCATGTTCTTTAGGCTTACTAATGCTCCATCTATATTTCAAAATCTTATGAATGAGATATTCATACCCTATTTTAAAGATTTATCCTTATGTTTTTTGATGATATACTCATCTATAATAAGGATATACAGTCATATGAAACATTTGAGTATGGTTTTCAAAAACTGCAAGAGCATTAACTATTTCTAAGATGAGTAGGTGTTTGTTTAGTGAACCTACAATGGAATTTCTAGGGCATGTTATTAGTGAAAAATGGTATCTATTGGTCCAAAAAAAGTAGAGGCTATTGCAAATTGGCCTATCCCTAGAAATTTGAAACAACTTGGAGGTTTTTTAGGGTTATCCGATTACAATAGGAGGTTCATAAAGGGATATAGAGTTCTAAGCAAGCCTTTGACTAATTTGCTTAAGAAAGACAATTTTAATTGGTATGAAAATGTAGATGAGGCCTTTGTTAATCATAAAAATGACCTAAACACAGTACATGTCCAAGCCTTACCCTCTCCTGACAAGCTATTTTTGTAGAAACAAATGCTAGTGAATATGAGATTAGGGCAGTCTTGTTGTAGGAGACACATTCCATAGCTTAAATTAGCAAAGCTTTAGCACCAAGGCATATGTCTCTATCTGTGTATGAGAAGGAGTTGCTAATTGTGCTTACGGAGTCAAGAAATGGGATCATTGTGTTGCTCATAGACATTTTCTGATTAGGATTGACCATCATAGTTTGAAATTTCTATTGGATAACTACTACCCATCAATAAAAAAATATAGTTAAGTTATTTGGCTATGATTTTGAGATTTCTTACAAGAAAGGGAGATATAACATAGTTACAGATGCCCTTAGCACACTTCCTTCTTCATAACTAGCTGCATTGACACTTTCTTCCCCAATCATTAACTTGCTACCTAAGATTGAGAGCAGTTGGCAGAAGGATGACAATATCCAAGCTATAATTGACGCATTGCAAGAAGATAAGAGGTATCAAGGTCCTTATGCATGGATTAATGGCTTACTCAGTAGAAAGGGCAAGTTAGTCATAGGGAATGATCATAATCTTAAGTAGAAGATAATTAAGATCATGCATGACTCATCTATTGAGGGGACATTCTAGTATGCAAGCTAATATTAAAAGAATCAAGTTGTTATTTTATTAAAAGGGGTTAGAGAAAGATGTGAGGAATTACATTAGGCAATGTACAACTTGTCAAACCTGTAAGCTATAAAATGTAAACACACCTAGCCTGCTGCAACCTCTGCCCATACCTAAGGGAATTTGGACTGCTATTAGTATGGATTTTATTGACGGGTTGCTAAGATCTCAAGGGACAATTGTGATTCTAGCAGTAGTGGATAGGCCAAGCTAGTATGCCCATTTCATTAGTCTTAGTCACACCTACACTATTGCCGCAGTAGCTCAGCTATTCCTCAATCATATTTTCAAGTTGTATGGCACACCTTCTTCAATTGTGAATGATAGGGATCCAGTCTTCACCAATTCATTTTGGGAAGAATTATTTAAGCTGCAGGGTGTAGAATTGATGAGATCATCTCCAATATCCATAAAAAAATGGACAAACAGAAATTGTCAATAGATGCTTAAAGACCTATCTCATATGCATTACAGGAAATAATCCTTCATAGTGGTACAAGTGGTTATTTTTAGCTAAGGGGTGGTACAATACTAACTTCCATTCAACAATCTAAGCTACTCCTTTTGTGATTGTCTATGGTATGCCTCCTCTTATCCACAATCCTTATTTCCTTAGGCTCCAACATAGCTACTATGGATCAATTCTTACAAGATAGAGAATTGGGCTTGCAAATTATGAAGTACCATCTTAGAATAGCACAACAAAGGATGAAACATCAAGCTAAGCTTCACAGGTCAGAGAAAACTTTTGAGATTGGAGATTAGATTTATTTGAAGTTACAACCTTATAGATAATCTACTGTTGCACAAAGGATGAATATGAAACTAAATCCTCTATACTATGGGCCATATTGATAGAAGACAAGATAGGGGTAGGTTCTTACAAGCTCAAACTACCTTCTGAAGTAGCCATTCACCCTATATTCCATGTTTCTTAGCTTAAGAGATCAATTCCTCCTTTTGCTACATCCATAACTATACTGCATGTGTGACCTAATTCATCTCCTGTTCCCATAGCCATCCTAGACAGGAAGTTGGTGAAAAGGAACAATTAAGTTGCTACCAAGGCTTTAATTCAATGGTCTAACATAACTCTAGAAGAACCTACTTGGGAATTTTTGTATGACATCCGATAGAGATTTTCTAAGGGAGAAGGAGTGTTGTGAGTAAAATTGAGTCATTGTCATTTTTCTTTATGTTAGCTGTCGTTTTCCTTTGTAAAGGATTATTTACTATGTTAACTGCTATTATGTCATTTCATTTTGTCATTAGCTTGATTCGTTTTAGTTTAATTAGTCTCAAAATCAAAATGGAAAAAATCCTACACCACCTTCTTTCTTGGAGTAAGGCATATCCTGTCCCCTATACTTGACACGCTTTGCCATTTTTTCCTTACTTTTTTTGGTCCATCTTGCCACTCCAACTCATTTTTTAGTCACTTTGTGACCTGTCCAATTTGTAAAACTGAACATTAGTGCCCCCCCCCCCTAATACTAACATGGTAAGGAAAAATGTTAGACTTCGTCAATGGTGCCACATTAGCTACCATGTTAGTAATAAAGGCCCATATGTTTGGTTTTAATAATTGGATAGGTGACAAAGTGGACCAAAAATGGAGCTGGAGTGACAAGATGGACCAAAAAAAAGTAAGGGGCAAAATAGCAAAACGTGCAAAGTACAGGGGGCAGGATATGCCTTATCTCTTTCTCTCCAGATTTGGCTTTAGATCCTTGTAGTCAATTAGGTTAGATCAAGAAAAAGCTTTCAACTTTTCTTCTCTAATCCAGACCTAAAAACTAAAAAAAAAAACAAAAAAAAAAGAAATTTGTTTTTGATTGGAGCAATCACCAGTTATCCATAAAATCTCTACTTCAAATTCATCTTTAAACTGTCAAGGTGCCAAACATCCTAATCTCTTTATTTTCCTACAAAGAGCTGTGAAAATTAGAAAATCTCTTTTCCATTCCTAATGCCATGAATCAATCCCATATATAGCTTTAATTAGTTAGTCTCTTTAAGCTTTTTCTTGAATAATATCTCTTTTTGTTTTTATAATATATGAAAAATAGGAACTGCTCCTTTGGCTAGCTCTCTCTACTTATTCTCTTAACAAGTCTGTAAGGACATTTGGTTCAACTGTTATAGTCAGCTGGTAACTGATTTGGCTTTAGATCCTTGTAGTCAATTAGGTTAGCTCAAGAAAAAGCTTTCAACTTTTCTTCTCTAATCCAGACCTACAAATTAAAAAAAAAAAACAAAAAAAAAGAAATTTGTTTTTGATTGGAGCAATCACAAGTTATCCATAAAATTTCTACTTCAAATTCATGTTTAAACTGTCAAGGTGCCAAACATCCTAATCTCTTTATTTTCCTACAAAGAGCTGTGAAAATTAGAAAATCTCTTTCCCATTGCTAATGCCATGGATCGATCCCATATATAGCTTTAATTAGTTAGTCTCTCTAAGCTTTTTCTTGAATAATATCTCTTTTTGTTTTTACAATATATAAAAAATAGGAACTACTCCTTTGGCTAGCTCTCTCTTTTTATTCTCTTAACAAGTCTATAGGGGCATTTGGTTTAGCTGTTATAGTCAGCTGGTAGCTGATTAATCTAGTATTCAGTTAAACTAATTGAATTATTGCAATTTGAATGTAAAATTACTAATAAGGGTATTATTTATTTAGCTTAAGACATATCTCACCCTCTGTGTTTAGCACGTTTTGCTATTTTGTCTCTTTTTTTTTTGGTCCATCTTGCTACTTGAACTCCTTTTTTGATCCAGCTTGCCCCTTATTCAATTTGTAAAACCGAACATATTGCCCCTTTATGCTGACATGGTAGCTGACATGGCACCATTGATGAAGTCAAATATTTTTCCTTACCATGTCAGAATTAGGGGGCTCCATGAATATTTTTACAAACTTTACAAAGGGTAAGATGAACTAAAAATCAATTATGAGTGATAAAATGTACCAAAAAAAGTAGAAAAAAATGGTAAAATGTGCTAAATACAGGAGGCGAGATATGTCTTATACCTATTTATTTCAAAAAATATATTCTTATATGATATATAAATAAACTAAAAAAATACAGTGACTATTTGATATAATTATATATTTTAATATATCAATAATAACAACAATAATATATAATTTGTTATAAATAAAAATATCAACAAATGTATATCTATAATTTATAAATATAATAAATTAATTTAATGTATTTTTGATATATTATATTTAATTTGAAGAGTAATTTTGAAGAGGTTTATTTTATTTTTAATAAAATATATTGGAAATGATGTATTTCATTTTGAAAGGCTAATTGTCATTTTATAAGAAAAAGAAGCTCTAGATATTTCAAAAAAAAAAATTCCAAATTGAAGTTTTTTCAAACAAAAGTTGTTTGGGTGTTCTAGCAGCTACCGACTGCATTTACTAAAGACTTTTGCTTAACTGTTAAGGATAAAAAAGCTATCAGTTACCTCCAACAGCTAAACCAAATGCCCTTTATGTATTTTTTTTAGGTGTATAAAAATTTTGTCATTATTTTCATCAATTCATGAAAATCCATCATTCTTTCTCATTTATCCATTAAATCCATATTTTTGATATCCTCGGCAACAAATTAATAAACCTATACAACAAATAAATAAACTTAGGGGTGGCCACATTTCAACAGAAATCGCCGAATCGGACCAAATTCTGACTACCACCCCTACCCTACCCTACCTTACCTGTGACAACATGTCAAGTCTGCTCTCCCTCTCTCTTTCTCTTAGATAAAGAGTAACTTTTTTTTAATTTAACAAATAATATTTAAAAATTAAATTTTAATAAATTTAATATATTAAATTTCAAAAAATTAAATTTTTTAGGAATCGGCTGAACCCTAGTTTATGAATTGGAATTGGCTGGTTCCTGAACCATCTCTTGGATGGTTCCAAGCCAGTTCAAAATTTTCTTAAACCCCAAACTAGTAGTTTCAAACTGGAACCGCCAGTTCTTGAATCACGGTCACCCCTAAACTAACTCACTTTGAAGATCCATGAGCAAACCATTAACAATTCCTTCCTTATTTGAAACCCATTTGAACTTTGACATGGAGAATATGAGTTTAATTTCATATATGGTCATTGAACTTTGTTCCTATTGTAGTAAAATTACAAAATTTTTTTGTCCCAAAAAAGCCATTCAACTATATTTTTATTTCACTAAAATCACTTTTGGTCAATTTTCAAACATAGGTCACCAAAAAATCTAACATTGTAGCTAAACTGTAATTGGAAATCTAACGTGGCAGTTAACGTGTCATTGGAAATTTGAGGTAAGTGTTTTTATTAAAATGAAATTATAGTAATGTGACATTTTTGTGGCGAAAAAAGATATGTGATTTTATTGCAATAAGAGCAAAGTTTACTGACTATAGATGAAATAAACTTGGAGAATAAGGAAAAGAGAAGATTTGATAGCTTGGATCATGTTCTATGATATTAGATGCAATTTTCTTCTCCTTTTTTGTTGGAATTTTTAAAAGGACGTTAAGTTTATGAACTTTTTCTTCTACAATAGTTTGGTTGTAGAAAGAGTGAAAGAAAGTGAAGAAAAATATGTTTGGTTACCGAGAAAATGAGGGGAAGTGATATGAGAAAATGATGAGAAAGGGAAATTTTTTTTGTGGGACCCATTTTACACACTTGGATTTCTAAGTGGAAATATTTCAGCTGATGTGGAAAGTTCACGTCAGCAATCTGTTAATGGAGCTTATTTTGGGTGATAGAGAGGGTCTTATGTTACAAAATTAAAGTTTAAACGATTTTCTATTACATATAGTAATTTAGGTATTACGTTTTTACGCATCAAATAGTTAGAATACCGTCTATGTAATTTACCCAAAAAATATGATCTCATATATTAAAATAGGAATGTGATATTTTGAAGTTTAAAATGGTATATTGATTATTAGACTTTTAAGTGTAATTTATAAATTATATGTTGATATGAAAATTTATTAGCATGACTTACTAGCATTTAAAAATTGAAGGAATTGAGATTTGTATGTTATGAAGGTTTTCCTTTGATCACAATGATCATGTAAGGATAATTAAATGAGTATAAAACCTTCCATTTAGATTATATGAAATTTAGAGTTTTATCATATTAAAGATCTCTTTTGAGATTATGATATATAAATTAGATAGTTCAGTTATTTTCAAAGATTTTATAGATTTAAATATAAGTTAAAAGAATAAGTGTCAATGATAATTGTTTTTTTATATCTTATTATTTATATTGATTTATGAATCTTTTGAAGAAAGAAAATTTTAAGAGGAGAAGAATGTAATACCTTTTTTTTTGGTATTTAATATTTTTTTTGGTATTTATATATATATATAATAATTTTTTATTATTAGTATTTTCATTATTATAAGTGACATTATTAGTTTTATAATAAATTATTATTATTGTAATCAAACAACATTTGTTTTCTACTATTTTCCTAATCAAACAATATGTTCTTCTATTCATATTTTTAATCTTCTAATTTTTAGTACCCAAACCCTAATAGAATTTATAAGTCATTTTTATTCTATCCTTTTGCATTTTATTTCACTTTACTGTTCCCAGAATCCTTTCCTACCTAGTTATATTTGGTTCTACAAAATCTGAGTTCAATTTCAATCTTTCACTCCAAAATTATTTTTTAGTCATTGTTGTATGTGTTATTCTCTTAAACATTGTTTTCTATCTTTTAACTAGGGTTGACTATAGGTCCTAGTTTCCTAGGTACTGGGCTCTCACAAACCCATTTAAATTTTAATCAATAACCCTATTACAATTTTGGAACAAATTCAGATATTAATATTGGCTTAAGTTACACCTAGCTCCTAGAATATATTTATTTTTGCCAATTAGTCCATTGCAACGATTTTTGGTCCATTTAGCCACTTGAACTCCATTTTTAATCAACTTTACCACCTGTCCAATTCGTAAAATTGAATATATGGCCTCTTGTTGCTGACATGGCACCATTGACTAAGTCAAATATTTTTCCTTGCCATGTCGGCATTAAGGGGCTCAATACATATTTTATGAACTGAACAGGAGGCAAGACGGACGAAAAAAAGAAGTTCAAGTGGCTAAGTGGACCAAAAATCGATGTGGGGGGCTAAATAGTGAAAACGAGCATCTTTGGGAGTTTGGGTGTGACTTAAGCCATTAATATTCCAACCAACACAAATCCGAATAAGGTTCAAATAGTGGACCTCAGATATCCACTGTAATGTCCACTAATAGGACCTAATTAATAAGTTAGATTAAGAGAATGTAAGTTTATGATTAAGGGTTTTGGGCAAGTGAGAGATTTAATAAAGATAAGAATATGGAAAGTCAATGGGTTCAGGCCCATGACTATAGTCTCACAGCCGTGAACCATCGTAAGATGAATGTGTTGTTGAATCTCTAGCATGTATCTCATATATAAAATGCAACAAAAATTATAATTTTGAAAGCTGAAACCAATCAGATAATCCTATGTTTATTAAAATCAGAAACTACCAACCGTTGAGATGAAGATGATTACCTTGTTTGTTGTTCTTGATCTTTCAATTGTGATGAGGTAATAAGTTATTTATTGTCATATTAAATGCTAATTAATTTTCAAATTGTTGATGTAGAAAAAAAAGAGAGATAAAAGTATGGAAAAATTACTATTTACCCCATGTGGTTTATTATAATACACTAGTACCTCCTTGAGGTTTGAAAAGTATACAATTTGCCCATTATGGTTTGACATAATACAATAATACCCTTTAGATTTGAAAATTATATTATTTACCCCCTGAAATTTTGATATATTGCACTAATACCCCCTTACAAATTTAATTTATTATACTAGTACCGCCCTGAAGTTTGATATATTGTACTAGTATCTCCTTGAGCAAAAGAAAATATTCTTTCTTATAAATGGTAAATGCCTTAAAATTTAATAGAAGAACTATTTAATTTAATAGAAATAAAATAGAGGATGCAAATCGTATATTTTTCAAACCTAAGGGGGGTACTAGTATATTATATCAAATTACAGGGGGTAAATAGTAATTATTCCTAAAAGTATTGCACTTAAAGCTTCAAGATGTGAAAGTAGCAGCTCAATTTCAAGTGATGAGGAGTTGGAAATGATGGCAAGAAAGTTTAAATGAATGCTTAAGAAAGGAAGAAAGAAGTATCATAAGAGGAACATAAACAAGAGCAAATATGGAAAAATAGAAAAGTGTCAAAATACTCAGAATAGCAATGTTGTTATGTGTTGCGAATGCAACTAGCCAAGACACATTAAACCAAAAGGGTACTATATCGAAACATAAAGGAAAGAAATACAGGAAAAGAGTTATGGTCACAATTTGAAGCAATAGCGAATAATCAAGCTTAAGTTCAACCGAATCGGAAGAAAAAGAAATTGCAATTATGGCATTGATGGCTAATATGGAAATGGTTGAAAAAACAAAAACTCTGGATCTCAATCTTGATGAAAATTCTGAGTTAAGTGATTTTAACTCTTATAGTGATGATGACCTTTGAAGTTGTTTTGAAGAGTTGCATTATGAGCATGGGAAGTTGAAAAAAGTATGTTGTTTTAAAAAACTCATGCTGATTTGAAAACTATCCACGATGATTTTGTGGTTAATTTTATCTATGGTTACTAAACTTTGCTTTGATTACAGTAAAATCATAAAACTTTTTTCCATCCCAAAAAAGTCACTTAACTATGTTTTATTTTCATTGAAATTACTGACATAAGATTTTCTGTGACACATTAGCTTTAGATTTTCAATGACATATAAACTGCCTTGTCAGATTTTTGGTGACACATTAGCTGCCATGTTAGATTCTTGGTGACTCATATCTCAAAACTAGTTGGAAATGATTTTAGTGAAATAAAAACATAAACTTTTTTGGGACAAAAAAAGTTAGGTGAATTTATTGTAATAAGAGCAAAGTTCAGTGACTATAGATAAAATTAACCCATGAAAGATGCTAAAAAGTCTATTGAAAATGAGTTGAAAGCTATTAATCTTTATAATGATATTGAACGAAAAAAGTTTTGTTGCATGAAGAGATTGAAAAAACAAAACAAAGAGATGGAAAAGCTTTTATGTGAAAAACATGTTTTAAGTAAAGAGTGCTTGGTTTCTAATACGCATCACATACATAGCATAGCGGAAAATTAAAATTTTAGAAACCTAGGAACCAACGGACCAACTTATATATATTAATTTTAGATTCTATAACTACTTGGATGAAGAAGATTAACTTATTTTATTCTTAATCTTCTCAAAGTTATGACCTTATTCCTTCTTATTGGGTTCTAGCAAACCACTAATATCCTAACTTGGATGTTTCTATTGATATCCATACGATGAGAATGAAAGAAACCGGCTATGAAAATGGGTGAACAAATAACCAAGGTGCTAGTATGGTTGAATGTTCAAGAGAGAAGAAGAAGAATAGAATTAATTTTCTCTAATATGGGCTGCTATAATTTTGGTCTTAAAGTCCCTTTTATATGTATTCTATTTGCCCTAGGGCATAAGGAATCCAATTCCAAGCAGAATACACAAAAGGGGGACCAAAATGGACAAGGAGAAGGCCTATTGGCAGGCTGCTGCCCATGCGGGCCTGCTACTTGCGTGCTAGCATGTGTGCAGTAGGGGCCCATAGAGCACAAGCCTACTAGCCTGCAACGCCCTGCACGGGCTTGTAGCATGTTGTTGGCTTGTTGGCTCGTAGCGCACTGCTAGCCAGCTGGCCCAGCTCGCTTCCATGCTCACATTTGAGCATTTCATGCTCGTGATGCCTTTCACATCCGGCAAATATTTCCGTGTTCGTAAATCTGTACAATCCAAAATTTTCTCTCTCTAACTTGGATAAAATGTAAGGCCTATTTTACTCTTTCGTCACACTCTTCTATACATGTGACCCAATAGATTCCTGATTATGTTGGCACTCAAATTATCATATAATTTGAGCATGAGCAATGTCTAGCTACACATCATGACCCCTAATTGATCAAAAAGGTGAGTTCATCCATTCACCTCACTATACCCTACTCGGTTTAGAGTATAGGTAATATGTCAAATCCTACTCGACTAACTATGTCACACCTAGTCAAACTGATGTTAGTTTCTTGTCCATGAGACTCATTACTCTAATAAGATATGTCTTTGAATACCATCTTTAAGACATGTCCACCTTGTGCAAGTAATTTTGAGTAGTGCTCTCTATAAGAGGCCATAGGTGTACTTTTTCTTTTATCAGGAATGGTGAATCCTTTATTGGCTACTCAACTACCTTCGAATATCTCAGGCTATACCCAATCACCTCCATATGAGCAACCTCGAAAAGGCAACAAGGAAAGGTATCAATTTATAGAATCAGTATCCAAGATAGCCTTAAGCACTTCAAGTTTAAGGACACTTGCACCATTGCTATGATGAGACTATCACTGACATATGAATAGATAATCCATGTGATTGTCTCATGGCATGTCATCCAACGTACTTGACTACACTTAGCAAGCATCTACATGTTAACTCTAAATATCTCATGTCTATAGTTTATGAGATCAATTACTTGATCCAATCAAGAAGTATAAAATGTTCTAGTCTATCCAGATTAACAATGTCCCATCTCATTAATCCTATGACCAGGGATAATTTAGATACAAATAAATTTACACATGATAGGAATCTCACCTTATGATCTCATAATGATTTCCTTCATATTGTATTATATATATAGATCATAGATTTCACTATTTAGTTTAAGATCTATATCAATTCATGTAGGCATAAACACCAACATAATGAATGAATGCCTATATAGATGTATACATTAAGTGCCTAAGGTGATAAGGTACCTTTCTAGCAATCTCCCATTTGAACTAAAACCAATTGCCTTTGTACATTACGTTATAGGTGTGACATCCCACCTATGTAACAGGAATATTCCCATTACATAAGTAGATTGCCACATAATTGGCTAGGTAAACCCGTTCGAATTAAAATTTTTTTATTTATTAATTTTATTTACCTAATTACATTTATATACCGAATTAGGCATGCCTCTTTATAGTTTGTTTTATTACACATCATCGTTCACATCTATACATATCACTTATTATAATTATCATTCACATATTAAATATTTACAATATACCAAACATACTAAGATTAAATATACAAAATAAGTTATATACCCATATGCATGATTAGTATCAAAATAAAAGTATAAAATAACCGACCCTCTAGTCAGGTCTTCAGTGTCTCCACTAATATGGGCCCAAACTCCTTATTGATCAATGGTACTATCTACTGCCTATAAGTTCCAATTTCTGCGTGAGAGAAATCTAACTCTAAGTTATCTCTAGGTTAGCAATACATATATGCATTAAAGTTTTCCCATGCAGTCTCACAAATGTAAGTCAATAAAAAATCACGACATGTTTAAATTTAGCACATATGAATACTAAAATAAATAAACAATCAATATGCGAAATTCTTATGCAATAATGATAGTACATATATTGCATCCATTTATTTATTTTACCATATTACATGTACACAATTTATATCACGACAAATTTCATAAAGTCAAGTTTCACTTGAATCATTAAATTTAATTCCATATTTCTGTTATTATTTATTAACCATTAGTTCATATAACCCAAATCTCGTCTCATATAAGCATTAAAATTTTTAACGTATAGTCACAATGATGCATGACACATAACTCATGATATGGGCCACAATAATCCAAATATATATTATAAAAGAATAGATACATCAATATGTAATGTCATCAACTTCATTAATAATATATAATCCAATTATTAATTTAGCTCACCATATTAAATACTTACATCTCATATCATATCATATTAAACACATGTAAATAATTTCACATTACATTATTCATTTTTCTCTTAATTTAATTCTTATGTCATTTAATTAATTTTCATGTTCCTTATTATATTGATTAGCCCAAATCTCATTCCCAGATTGTCTGGATACAGGGTGTGAAGTAGGGGTGCTCGTGGGGCTTAAGCCACCCTACTTATCATAATTTTAGGTCAAGGGCGTTCATAGAGCTTAACCCATCTTGTCCTTATATCATATCCATATTAGTACCATAATCCCCCTGAATGGTGCATCATCTATCCTAAGCTAGTCCTTAGATAGAGAAATGGGCAATTAAAGCCATTACTTGTTTATTTCTATTATATATTAATTTGTCGTAATCAATGTTCACTTTACATTTATAATGATAACATGATTATAAAATTCAAAATCATGAACTTATATGATCTTTCATCATATATAACCATTTAAATGATATTGATATACTTTAATTAATTTCCATAAAATTCAAGCCAAAAAATCTTTAATAAATGACCATAATTAATAATATTTTTATAATTCCAAGTATACTATATAACTCATCTTTTCACACCAAATACATATGTCATACACAAGTTTCCAACTTCTTTCTTTAATACTATAATTACTCAATAACCAATCATTAACATTTATTACATGACCTCACACATTCATGTTCTCTAACATGCCATTAATTACTAAACATACCCATATTAACCATTCTTCTATAATCACAAATATGCCATAATATGTAATTCCATCATTTTAACTCATGTATTATGCCATACACATATAATCATGCAATTGGACAAACTATAATGCATAAATGTACGAAACTCAATGGAGCTTTTCCAAAATGCTATAATTCTGAACATGTTTACTTTTGTTGTTCTTCCTCTTGTTGTAAGCTTAATTTGAAAATATAATTGATTAACACATTGTTAAAATACTTATTCTTAATTTGGTATAGATAAATAACTAATGTTTCTCCTAAGTGGCAACATGACTTTGAAGGATTATTGACTCTATAACTTTTTCTACATTTATCCAATTTAGGTGATTCTTATTCTTAATTAAACTTAACACATTAGAATATAACATATTATAATTTCATAATTTTTGAAGCATTACACAATTTTTGTGAAATTTCAAAATTTGCCCTGTCTTCTGCCCTTAGGCAGTTTTGAGACACTAACTTTAAAAATTCATATCTTTTAACTTTTATGTTATATTATTGTAAAACTTTGTAGGCACTTAGAGGGGAAATTTTGAACATTTTTCATATTTATAACTTTTACCCATTCAGTCTCTATGGTTTTTAATTAATAGGGATAATGTAACTGATTCAGTATAGAGTAACAACCAATCAGTGTCCGTTGTTATGATCATAACTTATAAAATACACAATCTTTTAAGATAAAAATTCTATAGAGGTTCAGCTAAGACATAGACTTAAAACTTTCATGTTTGCACTTCTCAAGGTTCAGTTCCTATGGTCATTAAAATTGGAATGCAATATACTAATCATACACACTCTAACATCTCTAAATAACACTGGAGCAATGGAGAGAAGATTGCTTACCAAGAATAAATTAATTTGGACTGCTTTTGATGCAAATATTGAGTGAAAGATTAAGCAGAGAGGCTGTTGCATGGGAAAAAGTTGAAGAATAGAGAAAGAGTTGAGAGAATAGTGCAGAACATCATCATTTTATAGGCCAAAATGGCCACCATTCAACATTTTCCGATTCTTCTTCATTTTTCTTCTTTATTTTATTTTATTTTATTTTATTTCTGTCCACTTTTTTTTAATTATTAATTTTTTATTCTTTTTCTTTTCTTTCTTTTCTTCCCTTTTTCTTATAACTTATTATTATTATTATTATTATTATTATTATTATTATTATTATTATTATTATTATTATTATTATTATTATTATCACCACATTTTTTATATATATCTAGTCCTACTAGTCTTTATTAAAATGCAATTTAATCATATAGTCTAATCTTATCAAATTAACTATGTTAAATCAATTTAATTTATTTTAATTTCTAATTTAATAATTTATTCAATTTTATTCTTAATGTCTTTCATATGGTTTCTATATATATCACTTACACACTTATTTTAATTAGGCCCTAATTTGCAAGCGTTACAATAGGTGAGGATATGACTCTTATAATCCTCTTGGGGATATGGCCTAGTCAGCCAATAAATTGTGTTTTGATCAATGTGAAACCTTTTCTATCATTGCATCACATCTACCAATAATCTTATTAGTGGTTACGTCTTAGTACATGTTTAGATCTTTAATAAGATTGTGGCTCTATTTGCTTATGCAATGGCTCCATTGTCATTCCAATCAAATCGAACTAACAGTGGTAGGAACCACTTTTAACTATGTGATGAATTTCCTTATCTAAACTGCTTCCTTAGCTATATCAGAAGTTGTAATGTACTTTTAGTTGTCAAATTTGCAGTCATCACCTATTGGAACTCTTCCAATTGACTGCACAACCATTTAACGTGAACTTGTATCTTGGATGCTAGCATCAAAAAACCTGCTTACCTTAAGTGTATGTCTCCCCTTTTTGAAGAATGCATCATTAACCCTTCTCAATTCTTTAAGGTTGTTCTTGCCAATCACCCAAAAATCCCTTATGGGATCATGTTGATATTCGCTCTTGATACTCAGAGTATTAGATATGTTGGACCTAGTACATAACACATATGATGAAGCCAATAGCCAAGACATAAGGAATTCCATCCATGCTAGTCCATACGTCTTATGACTATGTCGTATTAAAGAGGGTAATCTTATCAATCATTGGAATAAATCCTCTTTTGGACTGTCCTATGTTAAACCTCTTTAACATCGTTGTTATGTAGACTAAGAAATATCAAGTAACCTCTTAGATCTCTATAGATCTTAATCCCTATCATACAGGTCACTTTTAGAATCTTTCTTAGAGAAATAATTTGAGTCTTATATTAACCAATCTAAGAACTTAGATGTCGTTTCCAATAAGTAGTATGTCATCCACATACAATGTTAGGGCCACGGTAGCACTCCTCTAACCTTCTTGTAAACACAAGGTTCATTTATATTCTATGAGAAAAACAAACTCTTTGATTATCTTTTCAAACTGGATGTCCCAACTCTTATATGCTTGCATTAATCTATAAATGGATTTTGCATTTGCATCTCCTTTATCCATCATAGATGTGAACCCCATACATTGTTTCATGTAAACAACTTATACTAGATTCCATTATGGAAATTTGTCTTCACGTCCATTTACCAAATCTCATTATAATGATTAGCAATAGCTTAAAGTATGATAGAGGATTTAAGCATAGCATATGGTGTAAAAGGCTTATCATAGTTAACCTTTGTCTTGACAATGTCTTTTAGCTACCAATCTAACTTTTTAGGTAATTGTATTACCTTCCATATCGGTCTTCTTCTTGAAAATCCACTAGCACCCATGGGTTTTATCCCTTAAGGTGGGTCAACCAAAGTCTTTACTTGGTTTTTCAAACATAGAATCCATCATTGACTTTATGGCTTTTAGCCATTAGTCATATTATGAACTTTTCTAAACTTCTTCATAAGTTGTAGGCTCATTGAGCAATACGACTTTTTGTTCACTAGTAAGAGATCTATATCTCTTGGGAACAGTTCATATCCTATTAGACTTTTGAAGCTCTTGTGTTTTAGAAAGTTTTATTATTACTTCATCTATATGAATAATATATTTGTGATTTGTTAATTAATTTGTGTCTATTCAAGCATCTTGAACTTCTTTAAGTTCAATCTTGTTCCCTATTATCTTTTTTTAGAAGAAACTATCTCTCTTGAATGATAGCATACTTTGAAACAAACTCCTTCGTCTCAAAGAACGGTAAATTAATCTCCAAATGACTCTTTTGAATATCCCATAAATAAATACTAGGTTAGGCTTAGCTTTCAGCTAGTTCAATAGTGTCCGCTTCACAAGTATGACAATCCTAGACTTTCATGTTTTGAAAGAATAGGCCTTATATTATTTCATATCTTATATAAAGTAACATCATTTGACTTATACAGTACTTTGTTTAGTAAAAAATAGTCATAAGTGCATGATCTTAAAAGGAACTTCAAGAGTTTTGTAAAGCTCATCTTAAACCTCTCTATGTCTTACAACCGTGTTGTGTCATATAAGGTGGAGTCCATTGAGATAAAATCTTATTATCTCCTAGCTAACCTTGAAATGCTTAACTTAAGTATTCTCCACTTTGATCCAATCTAAGTGTCTTGATACTTCTACCAAGTTTTTTCTCTACTTCAATTATGAATTCTTTGAACTTTTCATAAATTTCAAAATTTGTATCTTATTAGATACAATTACGCCAATTATGAGTAATCATAAATAAAGGTAATGAAATAGATAAACCATTTATAGCATGTATAGTTATTGGGCCATATACATCTATATGTATGAGGTCCAAAAGCCTATTAGCATGTTCACTTTTCCACTAAAAGTGATTTTGTCATCTTGCCTAATAAATAAGATTCATACATGTCATATGATTCATAATCAAATGACCTTACATCACCATTATTGTGCAGGTTAGTCATGTGACTCTTATTTATATGGCCAAAATGACAATGCCATAAAATTGATGGTTTTAGGTCATCAACCCTTTACTTTGATATTTGAGATAAGAATTAGACATATCAAGAATGTAAATTCTATTGCCTAATGTTTTAGTTTAATAAAGAATTTCATTCAACCATATATAATAACAATTGCTCTTAATAGTTAAATGAAAACATTTCGTTCAACCATTAAACAAAATAATATTCTTAATAAAACATAAACAAAATAGCAATTGTCTAATTCTTAAAACAAGCTCACTAGGAAGTGTCAAAACATAAGCTCATATAGCTAGTGTGGCAACTATTGCTTTTATAACCAAAAGATCCCACTTGAGCTATCTATTGTTCCTTGAATCGTGCATATCATGTATTTGTTAGACTCACATGTGGCATCTAATACCTATGTATTAGAAATAATATGAACCTCAATCATTAAAATACTTGAAGTAGAAGGTGCATCCAATGTCTTATCCTTCTTCAAAACTCCAAATAATCTTTCTAATTCCAATTCCACTTGCAACTCTTGCCATAATGGAAGCAAATCCTTTTAAGGTTGTCTCTTTGCCTTTTCTTATTTATCTTTAATGCACGATGCATTGGAGATGTCCTCTCTATCATCTTAGAGTGGAAGAGCAACTTAGATATCCTATATCGCTCGATGTGAGCTTGCTTATTGTCCATCTCCCTTAGATGATACATAATGGGTATCTACATCCATTTCCATGATACTTTGAAGTTTGGATGATATAGAGCCAATTCATTATCATCCAACCAATTGTTCATAAAATGGGCATCTCTAGTTAGAAGGGAGGAAAAATGGCTCTTCCAAGACATATGCAACCTTTCATATTAGAGAACCATTCTCAACCTTTAAGCCAATTAAGGAAGTTTGGGTTAGTCAATATGTTTGACTCGAAGTTGAGCATACATTCACATTAAGTGATATGATTCTTACAATCTAGACATAAAGAATGAGATTGTAGAGAATGTACTAAATACATGATTATTAGGTCTTTTATAAATGTGCATTATGGTTCCACTATTTTATTACAAACACATAGCCCTCACTATGGAAGTTCTCTTAGTGGTCGGTATACAATCTCAAATAAGAATGACCTTGGGGCAACCCAACAAGCCACCTTAGGTCAATTGGTAGGTATCTCATATCAATTGCATATTATGCAACTATCCAATCTCAAGTAAGAATGACTTTAGAGCCACTTAACAAGCCATCTTGAATC
This sequence comes from Balakata baccata, assembly GCA_949630135.1. Taxonomy (NCBI): domain Eukaryota; kingdom Viridiplantae; phylum Streptophyta; class Magnoliopsida; order Malpighiales; family Euphorbiaceae; genus Balakata; species Balakata baccata. Next base: position 1,803 of record CATIWF010079450.1, on the reverse strand, counting down.
AATTGGTAGGCATTTTTATGCAACTACCGAATTATGCTATCAACTTATTGATGTGTGCACAAATCATTAGGCTATTCTTGATATAGGTATATCTTATATACACTTACCCAACATCGCCTCTAACTCACATTAACCTTGAGGCAACCCAATGAATCAATGCAATTAGTTAAGGCCCACCCATTAATCATGAAATCAAATTTCAATGGTTTGAACATATTTTGTTATCGCTGAGCTTAGGACAACCCAACAATCCAAACTCTAAAAGAATTCTCATTCTTGCCATATTAATATGGAAGGCGTTAGCCTTAACGTAATTTTATGAAGGATTTTGTTTTAATTAGTCTCATCATACTTGGCATGCATAATATATCCATACATCACAATCTAGATATATAAGATAATTACACTAACTATATGGTCATGATCATGGACATATCGAACATCAATCCTTTGAGCCATGAAAGGATTGATAAGGTCAAACCTAGATAGATGCATGAGATTATAACTTGAAATAGAAAGCAATTTCCTATTCTAATTCTTCTTGTATTTGGCTCCAACTCCATGGCTTTTTACTCCTTTGCACTTCAATTTTATCCTAATCCTATATAATCGAATTATATAAATTCTTCATAAGAAAACTTCAAGTTACATTTGATGGGAGTCATATGAGAAGAAAAATACAAGATAAGGCAAAAACTTGCAAGCCATATTTACCTAAAACAAAAATTAATCTTATGCATGATCATTCACATTGGTCTTGTCTATAATCAAGCCATCATGCCAGTCCATACACTCCTAACATGCATTCTCTAATACAAAAATAAAGGTTATCATAAAAGTAACAATTTGGGTTCCCTCAAGTTGCAACTTTTGAAACTTCATGTTTAATTAAGTTAACCAAAGGGTGATTGCTCTCTATTTTGATCTTAACAATCAAATTAATTATTACTAACATTCTTGTTGAGTGTTATTTTGATAGTGTTCAAGGTTTCAGAATATTTGGTTAAGGTTTCCTCATTGAACAAGTTAAGAATTTCATGGAGATGTGTAACTCCCGACCAGGACACAACTCTAGACCGGGAAGTGCCATGTCTAGACCTGGAAAACATTGCCTCTAAGTGTCTCAAAGTTCTAGTAGCCAAAGCAGACCGGGAAAGGGTATGTCTCAACTAGGACCGGCGGTTTCCAGATTGGAACTGTAGAGCAGACCAAGCAAAACAAGTGTCCAGACTGGAAAACTCTACAAGATGATGACCCAAAAGTTCTGGTAGCAAAAGCAGATCAGGACATGGGATGTCCCGATCGGGACACTTGGGTTCCCGACCAAGAAAAGTTACGGTTCGAGCAGGACATTCAAAAAGACATGACCGTTGAAGAGGAGACACCACCATGTTGTGCCACATCATTAGAAAGTCAAAACATACTTAGTCAAAACAGACTCAGGTCCTAACTGGGAAGGGTAGTCCCGACTAGGATGCATTCAAAGCCTAGAAGACCCAAGTTCCTAGCAGTGGCATCATCGGGCAAGTCCCGACCGGGACACATGAATAAAAACTAGCCGTTGGAGATTTCAGCCAACTAGAAGCTGCCATGTAATACAATCGGGCATTTTCCTACCGGGACATCATGGTTCCCGACTGGGACACCTCTCTCTTCAGACTGCATTTAATGCACTTGTAAGAGAATGTTAGAAAGAGCTATGGCCCTATTTGTAATAGCTAATTGGTAGGTAATCAATATAAATACCTTACCAAAAGGCCATTTAAGAAGAACCAATAACTTAACAAGTGCCAAAGCTATTGC